>VYZU01012256.1:0-27711 GCA_013401355.1 Ceyx cyanopectus
TTTATTTCTTCCTCAATCTGAAGGTGATTTATGGTTGCTCTGTTATAGATCAAATAGTTTCATCTTTCAAACTTCCTAGAATTTCTAACACTTAAGTCTTTGAAAATAAAGACAAGATGAATGTGTGTGTATATAAGAACTCTCAATTAGACCCACCCACAGGTATCTGGAAGTTTACAGTTCCCAAAGTTTAATGAATGCTTCTTCTGCTCAGCATAGCAAATCTGAAAGGTCAAATGAAAACCAAAATTATTATCCCACTCCTTTTTCACTGATTTTCATGAGTGTGCCACTACTAGATAAAAAATAAATAAAAAATGGTTGTGTCCAGAAATTTGTGACTGGTACTATGCTTTTGTGCTGTGTAAAACAGTTTGAAGCAAACTTCTGTGAGAAGTGGCATTATCTGATGGAAGGGAAAGAAAAAAATAAGCAAAAAAACCCAAACAAACAAAAAACCCACCTTAAACTCAAGCTCCTATACTGTGAATAAGAATGTACTCTCCACCAGTGATTCTGTGTGGCCAAGAGGCTTTCTCCACCATTCATCTGGGTGTTCTGTGCTGGGCAGCTGTACAAACCCCTTCAGAACAGGCCTTGCTCCCACCCTCTGTTGATGCTTCACACAGCGAGACTGTGCACCCACTGATGAGTGCTCTGCACTATATTCTTTCTTTATTAGCTCTTTCACAATGGGCTTTTCAATCCTAAATCATAATTTTGAAGATAGATGAAGTATAGTTAGCAGTGTGGTTAAAAAAAAGCATCCATTTGGGGAAAATAGCTGGAGAAAAATCACAAGAGAGGTCGGTGTTTGTAGATTTTCCCCTTCTGTGCACATTGAGAGGACCAATGAGTTAGTATAACCTAAAAATCCTTACATAATCATAAGTAGTACTCAAGGGTTCAGTTGGTTGTAGAAATCAAACTCCATAGCCATGAAGATTTAGACTGGATGTGTTGGTTCCCCTGTTCACAAGATCTGCTTCTAGTGGGTTATGTTACCTGTATGTCTTCCAAAGCTGTAGAGGACTTTTTTTTTTTTTTCACCCTTATCCTGCTGCTATCAAGGGGTAGTAGGTGGGTAGGTAGGGTTTTAGTCTCTTACTGTAAAACAAAGATAGTAGGTGCAAGATGACAAAATCTCTAATTATTGCCTTCTGTTTGCATATCCCATAACTGGTGGTTGTGGATGAGAATTGCTGTCACGCCCAGCATCCTTCCCACAGCCAGCATCTCAGCTAGTGAAGTCATCTCCCATCATCTGCAGTGTGAGCTGTGAGCACATCACATCTGCCCATTCTGTCCATGTCTCCGAGTGAAAAAAGGGAAAATCCTGAAGCATATTGTGACCTACATGTGCTCATATACCAGTAGCACAAGGTACTGTCTTCTGGGTTTTTTTTTTCTAATGAATATTGGGTCTGTTTTAAGATGTTCTTTAGCTGTCCCCTAGCTTGGATGATGGCTTCAATAGAATTACAGATTACCCTGCATTAAATGCAGGAGTGTCTGTGAAAGACATAAACACATGTTTCTGTTTCCTAATTTCCTCCTTTCATTACATTTCCAGTGATGTACTGGAGGAAAAAAAAATGCATTTTGTAAGAAAATGAGTATACTGTTTTCTGTATTCACCTAGTTGGAGCACATGGGGAATGCAAACAGACAGGATGGATGCACCTGCGTGCTGGCAAGTGGCAGTCTAGCACCATTTTTCTCTAAATTGCATATTCCTTTCAATATTCCAAGATATACTGTGTGCAAATGGTTGTAACATAAAATATATAAGTGGCTGTGTAAGTAGGAGAAAATATCCTTTGCTTAATTGTGGTTTGATGGTTTTAGTTTGTTCTAAGCAAAGAGCAAAAATCTGCAATGAGTTTGTTTTAGTCTCTTACTGTGAAACTGTGTCCAAAGGCCCAGGTAGAAGCTGCCTTCACGTGCAGCCCTCTGTGTGAGTGTTCTCTGTCTGCTCTGAAGGATGCTGAAAGCAGCTCTGTGTCAGCGTTGTGTGAGGGTGACTGTTTCTTTCCTGCCTGTACTGAATTGTGCTGAGAACCATGTATAGGAAAGCTGTGATAATGAGCAGTACAGTAGAGCGGGGTGATTTATGATGCCTGGTTCTGACAGCTATAGTGCTGAGATTCCCAGGGTATCTGATCACTGCATTAGCATGCTGACAGCTCAGCATTTAGGACATTATGGTAATTTATCCTGCATATGCTGTCACCTGCACTGTCAGAGTTTCTTTTTAATGATGGTATAACTATTTTGTTTGTTTGTACTGCATTCTTTTCATTTGGCTAATGTCTTCTCATTAGATTGCACCTAGTAAATGAGAGTAATTAAGTGTTTCCTATAGCTCAGATGCAATGATTAAGCTGCAGAGTTGGTGCTGATTATGTTTTGTCATTTATCTCTATTAATCTGAGAATAATCCAGATGATAAACACATGTAATTTTTTAGCTAATGTTCAATAGATGAAATTTATAGCTTCTCAATGGAGCCAAACAGTAAGTGTGTGTTTATATATGAATAATATGTTATTGTACTTATATTTCTGTTAAATAAACATAGAATTATCTGGGCAACTAAGGAAAAAAATATAACATCTACTGAATATTGAGGTTTTCACCTTTTTAAAATGCATTTTTATATGGGAAACTACTATTCATAATTCATAGTTAAGTGACTGTTTCTTTTTGTTCTTCTTTCTCAGAGAATCTCACCTACAGAGAATCCTGTGGTGATATTTTTGAGGGTTTTTCCTACCGCTTTTGTATGTATTTGTTACTCTTAATTGTAGAATACAAATCTCATCTCTAGTAGCAAAATGTAGTTTTTCTTTAAATACTTCCAAATTATTCAGATATTAAAAAAAATAAAAGATTTACAGTAATGCATCAAATTAAGCACCACGCAAGAATTCTTAAATCTTTATTTAACTTTCAAGCTGCAGATAAGAGATAAAGCTCAACAGTTTTTCCTTCTACATAGGAAGCTGCAATAATAAAATGTTCATAGAAATTATAATGGCAGCACTAAATTTCAGGAGCACCCTGAGTTAATTGTTTGTGTTATTTTGTTTTCCTGGTTCTATAAGCTTCCTAGCACATTACATTTTTATTTTTTTAAATATGTAACTTAAGGAAGGTAGACATCATGGCCCATTAATTGTTTGCACATCATAATTCTGATTGGTTTCGAAAGTTGCAAGGTTTTCTGTGTCACCAGTTAATAAACTTCTTAAAAATATAAAGCTTGAACTTATAGTCGATACTGAAGGAAAGACCCCAGATAGTTTGTGTTAAATAGCATTATATAAATAAATGAACAGAACATTTTTTAAACATATATATAATGCACTATTTTACTGCTGAATGTAAGAATGTTGTCTTTATTATATGTGTCCATATATCTGAAATTCTGCTATGTTTTGGCAAGTGTCATTTAATATTATGGAGTTGGAAGCAGTAGCCCTTTGCTGCATCCTGCATTCAGTCCTGTACTTTACAGGAGGATCACCATTTTGCCTTGGAACAGTTCCCCTGGTTTGGACAACTGTTTCTTCCTGGATTTTTTTTTTTTTTCTTTTTTCACTGAAATAATTACTGACCTCTGGGAAAATACCTCCCCAGATAGTTTTGTACCCTATTCATTTTGGTTACTTAAGCTCAGGGATCAACCTCCTGAAACACCACCAGGGCTGTTAAACTCTTTCAGTCACACCCCATTGCAGACCAAACCACTTCTGCTGCTGGGGAGCTAAATCTGAATGAGTTGTCTTCTGTCCACCATTACTCTTCTCAATACTCTGAAGAATGGTCAGTTTTGTCATTTGTCCCTGTGCTGCCACCCTCACCAGGTAAAGAGAGGGCCATGGTGAGTTTGGAGCTATGTAAGAGAAGTGATCAGGGAGGGAGTTGGACTTAAAAAATTAGGATGAGATTGAACATGACTGAAAATGTGCTGGGGCAGGAGAGCAAAGTGCTCTGACATGAACAGTCCACTAATCTAAGGAATGTTTTTTCAGTCTGTGCACATTTGTTAGGCTTGCACAGATTTTTCCAGTGTTTTCAAGATGAGTACACAGTTATTGAAGGATTTCTTTTTCATTTTTAATACATACAATTGTGTTACTCATACAACTGAACAGACTGCTAGCTTCACATACGTGTTTATTGGATCAAATTGCTGTTCATTAACAATTATTTCCTTCCTATACACAAAAAACGTAGGGCATTGGCATTCTTTCTGGAAAAGCAAATACTCTTCTGCTTATATGGGGCACTTTTAGAATAGCTGTTTAAAATCCCGTGTACTGAATTCTGTTATCTTTTCTCTTGGGTGGATCAGGAAAACAGTTGAAGCAGCGAGTGATGGCTGCTGGGCTTTCATTTCTTTGTGACTGGTAAATGAAACACATGCAGCCTCACCAAACTACATGACTAATGACAACCTCCAGTGGCTCCTGCAATCAAAGATTAATTTGCTTTATCAAGTTTAAAGAATAGTAGGCGATAAATCATGTCAAAAAGAAATAATCAGTGGCAGGCTGATCTTCTTTTGCACAGTGGAGGACAGGTGCAATAGAGGATTCATCTGCCGTAGACTGTTAATTTTGTTCTCACGCTGTTGTGTTAATTTTAGATTTTTAAGTCAAAGAGGATGCATCATCAAGTAACAACTTAGTCTAAAATCTATATTATTGGTGTTCAGCTCTAAAATTAAATATTTGTTTAGTCTATCACTTGGCATCAAAATAATTTCAACTTAATTCTTCTAATAATTGATAGATACATTTCATACCCCTCAGTTTTACTGTCTGGGAGCACAGTTTAATGTGGGCAGAATAAAAATGTATTGTACTTATCTGATGCATTTATAATAGATTACTTTTATTTCCTGTTGATTTCTCTTTAGCTAGATCATCTCTCTTACTCTCTCTGTGGGAAAAGCATAACATTCATCCTAACAGTTGCTCTGCTGTTTTGGATGTTGACCTCTCAAGTGGAAAACTGATGATGCTGAGCAATGAAGGCCTGACCCACCATGGGATTTTACAGCATCTACTCTTAGCACAGTTCACAGCACAGGAAGCAATCATCATATTGCAGGATGGAGTTTTATATGGTTGTCTCTTAATTAAGTGATTTGGAGACAGCGCCTCTATCCCATTTGTAATTACTAAATATAATCATCCCAATAAAACCTGCATTTAAAAAAAATACTGAGATTAAATCACCATTAAGTGTGTAAGGCTATCTATAGTATGTCATTATAGTATTACATTACATAGTATGACACTGACTCTGACCTGCATTTAATGGTGATTTGTGGTGTACAGAGAGCAAGGACAGCAGTCATTTATTTTTCAGGGAAAATACAGATCTCCTCTGCTGACTTAACACTCTAGCTACCCAATTGATTGTTGACCATTTTCAGTCTATTATTTCAGTTAAATCATTGCCCAGTAACATATTTTGCAATATTTTTTTTTTCTGTGTTTGAAAGAATTTCAGTAATGGAATAACCCAGGTTCTGTAAAATTCAGTAGTGCGTAGAAATGAGGAGTTATCTTTGTAACATTACAATCTGTGAGCCCTCTAGTGGCATTCTCCTTGTGCAGATTGGCTGGCTCATTGTGACCCAGAGTGTAGAGCAGTGCACACTTTCAGAGGGGCAAAACAACAGCCAACAGAATCACCCTCTGGTGAGGAGGTTAAGGACAAGAGCAGCCAGCTGGCCCCGATGCAGGGACACCAGGAAAACACAGCTTCTGGTGGGGCAACTGAGATATTTGCAGTGGATCTTCTAATACTGAAGTGCAAGGAGAAAAACTATAAAACTAAGCAGCTCCAGTAGCTGAGTCTTGCAAGACCCAAATATGTAAATTGAGACCCATCTGTCCCAGATTGATCATATTTAGATATGGAAAGATGCAACACTTACCATGCAGATATTAAGAGTTGCATAACAGTTACAAGATTTTTTTAAAAAACAAACTTCTTGTGAAGTAAAAGAAAACATTTGCACTCAGGCTGAGCTTGACAGAAGTAGATTTTAAGTAAGCCATTTCTATTTAACCCAGCTTGTGGGTGTCCTCAGGCTGCAGGCAGTACTGTTCAAGGTGGTTTCATTAGAGTGTCCAGGATAACCACTTCCCTTCCTTCCCTGATGTTAGTTTGCCGGGTGTGAAGACTGGCTAGGAAGAGAGAGAGGAGTATGAGGGGTTGTGTGTCATGTTGTATTGGTGGGTCTGTTGTTTCACTGCACCATTTGAAGATCTGTGTCTGTGCACTGTCACTCAAGGGACTGCCTGGTGCTGATTCCCCACTCCTGCTAACACTGTTGGATGAATTAAAGCAGGNTGTCTGGGAGCACAGTTTAATGTGGGCAGAATAAAAATGTATTGTACTTATCTGATGCATTTATAATAGATTACTTTTATTTCCTGTTGATTTCTCTTTAGCTAGATCATCTCTCTTACTCTCTCTGTGGGAAAAGCATAACATTCATCCTAACAGTTGCTCTGCTGTTTTGGATGTTGACCTCTCAAGTGGAAAACTGATGATGCTGAGCAATGAAGGCCTGACCCACCATGGGATTTTACAGCATCTACTCTTAGCACAGTTCACAGCACAGGAAGCAATCATCATATTGCAGGATGGAGTTTTATATGGTTGTCTCTTAATTAAGTGATTTGGAGACAGCGCCTCTATCCCATTTGTAATTACTAAATATAATCATCCCAATAAAACCTGCATTAGAGAGTAAAACTGTAGCNGATTTGGAGACAGCGCCTCTATCCCATTTGTAATTACTAAATATAATCATCCCAATAAAACCTGCATTTAAAAAAAATACTGAGATTAAATCACCATTAAGTGTGTAAGGCTATCTATAGTATGTCATTATAGTATTACATTACATAGTATGACACTGACTCTGACCTGCATTTAATGGTGATTTGTGGTGTACAGAGAGCAAGGACAGCAGTCATTTATTTTTCAGGGAAAATACAGATCTCCTCTGCTGACTTAACACTCTAGCTACCCAATTGATTGTTGACCATTTTCAGTCTATTATTTCAGTTAAATCATTGCCCAGTAACATATTTTGCAATATTTTTTTTTTCTGTGTTTGAAAGAATTTCAGTAATGGAATAACCCAGGTTCTGTAAAATTCAGTAGTGCGTAGAAATGAGGAGTTATCTTTGTAACATTACAATCTGTGAGCCCTCTAGTGGCATTCTCCTTGTGCAGATTGGCTGGCTCATTGTGACCCAGAGTGTAGAGCAGTGCACACTTTCAGAGGGGCAAAACAACAGCCAACAGAATCACCCTCTGGTGAGGAGGTTAAGGACAAGAGCAGCCAGCTGGCCCCGATGCAGGGACACCAGGAAAACACAGCTTCTGGTGGGGCAACTGAGATATTTGCAGTGGATCTTCTAATACTGAAGTGCAAGGAGAAAAACTATAAAACTAAGCAGCTCCAGTAGCTGAGTCTTGCAAGACCCAAATATGTAAATTGAGACCCATCTGTCCCAGATTGATCATATTTAGATATGGAAAGATGCAACACTTACCATGCAGATATTAAGAGTTGCATAACAGTTACAAGATTTTTTTAAAAAACAAACTTCTTGTGAAGTAAAAGAAAACATTTGCACTCAGGCTGAGCTTGACAGAAGTAGATTTTAAGTAAGCCATTTCTATTTAACCCAGCTTGTGGGTGTCCTCAGGCTGCAGGCAGTACTGTTCAAGGTGGTTTCATTAGAGTGTCCAGGATAACCACTTCCCTTCCTTCCCTGATGTTAGTTTGCCGGGTGTGAAGACTGGCTAGGAAGAGAGAGAGGAGTATGAGGGGTTGTGTGTCATGTTGTATTGGTGGGTCTGTTGTTTCACTGCACCATTTGAAGATCTGTGTCTGTGCACTGTCACTCAAGGGACTGCCTGGTGCTGATTCCCCACTCCTGCTAACACTGTTGGATGAATTAAAGCAGGGAGTCCTCAAATCACAGCTATGTAAAAAACAGCCCTCCCTCACATTTCATTTCATACTAAGTAATGCAGACTTCCAAAATGATACTGCAGTAGTGCTTCAGTTCCTCTGTGCCATTCTGGTGATGTGAGAAAGCTGAAAATGCAAGTTAATCCTCCAGTAACATCTTGCTAATTGTGAATTTACATTTAAGACGGGGGGAACCACTTTTCACTACTTGTATCTCCAATTACTAAATAATATTGACACTTTTTTCATCTCAACATGGAAGTGCAACACATCAAGTAATGATTAAAATAATCCTCAAAGCAAAAGCTTAAAATATATTAAAATAAATTTAGCATTAGTGATTTAAATTCAAAATTCATTATGGTTAAAACAGAATTACCTTCAAAGTAAGCATGATAAGAAGGTACGAGTATACAAGGTTGCATCTCATCAGTGGAGAGCAGAGGGGAAGGCTCAACTCTCCTCCCCTCAGCCTCCTTGGGATGNCTTAGCACAGTTCACAGCACAGGAAGCAATCATCATATTGCAGGATGGAGTTTTATATGGTTGTCTCTTAATTAAGTGATTTGGAGACAGCGCCTCTATCCCATTTGTAATTACTAAATATAATCATCCCAATAAAACCTGCATTTAAAAAAAATACTGAGATTAAATCACCATTAAGTGTGTAAGGCTATCTATAGTATGTCATTATAGTATTACATTACATAGTATGACACTGACTCTGACCTGCATTTAATGGTGATTTGTGGTGTACAGAGAGCAAGGACAGCAGTCATTTATTTTTCAGGGAAAATACAGATCTCCTCTGCTGACTTAACACTCTAGCTACCCAATTGATTGTTGACCATTTTCAGTCTATTATTTCAGTTAAATCATTGCCCAGTAACATATTTTGCAATATTTTTTTTTTCTGTGTTTGAAAGAATTTCAGTAATGGAATAACCCAGGTTCTGTAAAATTCAGTAGTGCGTAGAAATGAGGAGTTATCTTTGTAACATTACAATCTGTGAGCCCTCTAGTGGCANGCCTTGCCTAGCACAGATAATTATAGTTATGCCTGCTTTACTGTAATGTTACTCATACATAAGTCAAGTCTTGGCTTATTTTTCATATAACAGTGGTTCTGGGAATAGATTTGGGGAGCAAGACAAGAAGAGGCTGTGTTTGTTTATTCTTGGCCAAAAGAGAAAACGGTCCCCCTCTCAATTTTAATCAGTAGTTATGAAACTAAAATGGCAGAATTAAGACATTTCATTAATTTCTTTCAGCAGTCCTTTGGAATATAATACATTTTAGCAGCATTCACCCCTGAAAAAATTCTCTGTGTTCAGCTGATAACAGATGAGTGAAGATAGGTAATAAATAATAGTATGGAAACTCTTCTTGTTTGAACATATTTTGCCAAAAGCACTGAATATGAAGTTGGGTGAGAGAAAAGAGAAGCGTTTTCTGAGTATTACTGACATACTTTATGATGACTTAGTGGAAAACCTTACAGCCAACTGTCTCCTTTATTCACAGATGTTCTAAAGCTGTCAGAGCTCCGTTTCTTTCACACAGCAAAGAGGTAATTCACTGTTAATTGATGAACATTCCTTTTTATAGTATGTGGAGTTGCCACAGGAGGTAGCTGGCTTCCTTAGTTTGTGTATAATGTGGTCAAAATAACGGGAGACTCTGGCGACCTTGATGTTTAAAGCAGTATGGCTTGGCTTTGTATTTGTAGTAGGAAGGTAGACTATATGAACTAGGGAGGTGGTCTGTTGGGTTTTTTTTCCCCTGGTTCAGGTTTGTGTTAGACTCGGTTGCTGTCATATGATTTTCATACCTAGTTGGATTAGTAGAAGGCAGAACAACCAGTTCATCCTGCTGCATCTGACCAGCAAGGAACAATGATACAGCTGCCTCAGCCACATAAGGCAAAGGCTGGCTCAGTGGTGGTGGTGATCTTGTGTGTATCTGCTCTATATCCTGAAGTCAAATTTGCAGAATATAAAGCTTTTGGACTATACTTCGTATTTCATTAGATACAGACTCTTCCTGACATTTGCTTTTGTGTACTTACAGAGTAATTCAAAATTGTTAATAATGTTGTTCTTACATAGATCTGTTTCCCAGACAGGGATATATTTTTAAAATACTCAGACTTAAACATGCTGTTGTTAAACATCATAGGGAGGCAAATAGTTTTATGTTTTCTGCCACTGGCCATTCTTCTGAAGCAAGAAGTGGGGGGGAACAGTATAGCAGTGATCTTTTCCACCCAGGTTTCATCTGTATCTTCTTTGTTGGAAGAGTTGGCAGTTGGCATCAAATTGGATCAAAAGAACTGCAGTTAGGAAGGCCATGAGGAAGGTTCCATATTATTTCTCCAGAGCATTCTCACTACTGACGAGTTGTTTCTTGAGGCATGTAGCTCTATTGAGAAAGAAGTCTTCCGGGAACAAAAGTTTTATTTCTGAAGCAGGGGGTTTATATCAATTTAAGTATTAAATGATTGTATAGATATACACAATAATGTAGCTTATTGCAAGATATGTAGAAATATTTGGAACTTGATATGAAAATCATAATATTATTACCTTAGAATTTGTAACAATACATACGGGAACTGATAATTTAAGTAGCATTAATATAATAGACCATCTTTGAACAAGCTCTTAACAGCACAAGTTCATTCTATTTTATGCATTTTCTTTAATAACTAATTGAATTCTTATCTGCTGAATAGCAATAACATTTAGAATATTATTTAGATTTAGATTTAATCATCTAAATGTATGTGCTGTTGGAGCTCAAACATCAGTTATTCAATATCCCTTATGATAAGTGTGAGTCAGCACCTACCAGTGCACCTTCCAGATATATCTGCTCCTGGGGTGGAGGGAGTATCTGTGTCTGACAGTGTCTGTTACTTGTGTATTTACATAGATTGGATTATCTTGTTTGCTTAAGAGATCAGAAAAATGAACCAAAATACTGCTCAGTATGTTATTACAGACCATTGCTCTCAGTCATACTGTAAAAAGGTATTTGGTGAAGGTCTGCAAACAGAAGGTAGCTGATCCAGCCATGCTTCCAAGTCATGCAGGACCTGTGGACAGGCATGTGTGACATCAGGCTGTTGTGGGTGCTGCCTGTTAGGTCATCTGATGTTGCTTCTTGACTCTGTTACATGAACCCCTGTGTTCTTTGCTGTATTTGCTCTAGTGGGACTGATTTGAATATTGAATGAAATGGCCTTTTTTTATTTTGCTCTGTATTTTTTCTTTCAAAATAGTCTGGGTTTCTCTAGCCAGATCCAAGACAGTTTAGACTGTCTGATTTCTCGTGTACTACTTCAGGGTGTCACTGTTCTTTGTTCAGAAGACATCAGAGGCTGAACTCTGAAACTTCCCACATTACTGAGAATAATTATTGATTGAGATTCTTGACCAATATTGATTGATTAGTTTCATTAGTTTTTATTAGTTTTGTAAGCTTTTCAATAAATACTCGTGTAACTGTAATTCTATTTCCTGATGGTGATCCAGAGTTGGATCTATTTTTGTGCTATGTGTACAGTATATTTGTGTTTGAAATTCCTTCACTTATAGTATGCTTTGTCAAATTATGGCTACATTTATAGTTGCTTAATTTCAACAGAAGCATGATACTGACAATCTACCTCTTCAAAATGCCTCTCTCAAATATGTTCTGTGTTCATAGGTCAGATCATGTCAGTCCTTTCTCCTAAGCTCTTGCTTGATTTCAGTGTCCTACATTTTAGCTAGCTAAATTCCTGTATGAAATTAGGAGTTGTTGAATTTTGAATGTGGAATAAATAGTATCACTATTTATTTTTTTGCATTTAAATATATCTGTAAGTCCATCTGAGCCAAAGTCTTGGTTCCAGGAGTCCTATTAAATTCACTTTTCACAGTATTTTCTGGCATCCTGTTAAGCAAAGGACGCTCTCCTGGTATGTACACAACAGGCTGCATTCACTCTTTATTCTCTACCATCTTAAAATTGCATCTATATTTCATCCCCACAAGTAGCCAGACTAACCTAACAGGATACCATGGGCTTGGCTTTGTTTGTTGTCCTGGCTGCTTGGTTTGTTAAACCTCCTTTTTGCCTGTCTTAGATAATGAATGTCTGTGTCTTGGTATTTTAAGCCCTGATGACATGTACAAAATACAAGAAAACACATATTACCAAAGTAAACCTTTGGTTACCATAGGGAAAGGTGGCCCTAGGATTAAGGGAGTAGAAAAGTGTCTGAAAACTGTTTCCCATCTCATTTTGCATCAAGCAATGCTCAGTCAGACTGAAAGATCTGCCCCACAGCATCTCCATTCAAAATGATTGATAGTCCTGGTGGTGGTGTGCTTGGTGAGGAATTCAGAATCATGCAGCATCCTTCCTAACATGGTTTTTATCTTAACATTCAATAGCAGTATTTTAAATGTTTTTATTTATTAGTAGGGAATTAAGGTTTGTTTTAGTGCTCAATTATTAAGAACTGCCATTTTGGAACTGCAGCGAGGAGAAAAAGTTGCGTGAGCGAAGCAAAACTGAAGCCACAGACACTACAAAAATAACTGCAAGTGGAGGAAATTAATGTTAGAACTACATATCTTAAATTTAGATGCATGATGATATAGGGACAATTAAAAAGAATACAATGCTTAGCTTAACAATTTAGAAGACAATCACATTTTAAGGATCAAATGTATGAAAAGAATGCGATATGAAAGTAAGAGACAATGCACCTCAGCATTCTGTGCAAGTTAGCTGTGATTACTAGGCCAGCCATAAAGAAAAAATATTTAAGAACAGTTGTTCAGTGAGTTTAATAGGTAGATTTAAAGCATTTCTTGGAGATACATGATGAAATAAGACTGCATGGATTTTCAGGTTTAAATCTTTTAACCAAAAAAAGTGCTTTCCCCAAGAGCTGCTGTTTAGTTTAATTAAAAATACAAATCCTAGTTTTCATGGTATGTGATGGAGAATTATTGTTTTCTATTAGAGTAATAAGTTGAAATTATTATTGAAAATCTTATGTAATTTTTAGATTCAGGAGTAAATCAGTGTTGTCATGCAATAATTGAAAAATTGTTGATTGCTTTTTTTCCTGAAGTTATCCTGAAGGGCATAGCTAAAAAATATGTTTTATTTTAAAAATGCAGGGTACCTGCTTAGGCCAATTTTTTGGTTACATTTTATCTTTAATAGTGTTATCTGTAGAAAATCCTTAAAAAGTTACTCTTTGTTTAATCTCACATGTAGCCCCTGTTTCATACTTGGCTGTTTAATAAAGGGTCAGATTTTATTTATGTGGTTAACTAGAACGTAAATGCAGACATTTCACACGCTGTACCATGTAAATGTAAGCCTTTGTAGTTACAAGTTTTTGTAGCTGGAGAATTGTTTTAAAAGGCATGTAATTTATTAGCTATCAGTAGCTGCTTTATTGCCTTGCCGCGCTGCAGTAATAAATAAAAGAAAGTGAGCTGATTTTACAAATGGCACACAAGGTGCACATTTTGTGAAAAAAAGTCTTTTTTTAAAGAATTGGCATTAAATCCTTTTTTTGTGATGACAAAGAGGCTAAGAGTGCAAACTGTATTTTCTGTTTATCGAAAACAGAGTCTCTTTTTCTCGAGGGCATTTTTTCCTATGATCATCAAGGGATTTCAAAAGCAATAAAGTGTGGAATCATTGTTCGACTTGAACAGTATTAAAACTTAGGTTTTAATTTCAGTGAAGTAATAAGATTTGAACCTGTCTCACATTACAGCACTGTAAGGCATTTAGCAATTGTATTTTAAAGGAGGTTTTTAAAATGCAGCTCGCTTGTAAGCTAACTGTCTGTCTAGTAATTAATAGTTTCTCTTCAGCAGAGGCTGTTGTGAATCATAGTAAGAAATCTCAGTTTTGTTAATAACAAATTATTATAATTGTAAAGATGTTAATTCCTAATTACTTTAAACCTACAATATTTTTTTGCCCCTTTCTCAGACTGATTTTCAAATGAAGACAAAAAGTGAAGTCTGAGGCTTTCAGCATGATTTTCACCTTAGAATTAAAAAGAAATTAACCACGTTTATCTATAAATTTCAAGGAACTTCATTTCTTGATTAAGAGCATATGTCAGCTTCCCACTATGAACTGATGAAGTATTTAATCTGTGAAGTGTTCAATCCATAACTATATTTTATATCATTAATGTGGTTCCTTTTTCAAAATCGTATATTCAAGATAATTCCACAGAGCACTTCTCATTTCTGCACTGACACAGTGAACTCCAGGAGACTGGAACTTACTGTGCACGATTTTGCAGATATTCTCGAGGTTTAATATGTAATTATTTCTTTGGCTTGGTTGATAAAACGTTGGGTGATGAGAGAATAGCAATCACTGTACCTTGTAGGTGGAAATGTATGATTTGGAGGAGGGCAGGTTTATACTGAGGTGCATGTTCAAAGCAGCCCTCAGTGTTTAACATCGGAGTGGTGAGCTATGACCTTCCGTGATGGTTTTGAACGGTAACTGCCTCCATTAGCCATAAGGTTTGTTTCTTTATTTTAGTAGATGGCCTAGACTGTAAATATTAGAGGATCTAAAATAAATCAACATATTATCCTAAGGATACAAAACGTAAGAGCTATTTGTGGTTAGGAACCTTTGACAGATAGTTCGGATGAGGCAGATGATTGCCCGCCTCTCGTAGCTGGCTCCATCGCTGTGCCTGCAGGCAGTTTAGTGTTATAGTTGTATATTGATGTCAGGGTTACTACTGAGTGGCTAGCAATGACAGATGTCTATAATTACAGGCAAGGCTTCCAGTATTTCAGAAGAGCCAGCCTATGTTGAACAATTATCTTATTTCTGGCTTGCCAAAGAGGGTTGTTCAAATTGCTGGTATTAGCTGAGGTGGCTGTAACACCTCTCCTTATGCCGTGGGATAAATGTGCAAAAGCACTCTCACCTACAGCCCGGTTGGTGCAAAACCTTTTCAAAACCTGTGTATGCTTAAAGGCTTGATCCTGGGAGGTGTGGAACACCTGCAGCTATGTTAGTCAGGACAATGACATAGTTTTGGATATAGAAATTTTAGAACCCTTATAAATTAGCTCTGATTTTTATTACTTGTTTTTAAGTGCCAGACTAATGTTGCTGCTTTAGCATTGAGGTTTATTACACATAAACATGCTGAGTGGGCCACTCCTTTAGATACAATTAAGCAATTGAATAAAACAAAGCTGGACGCTTTTAATAGTTACAGGGGCAAGTAAGAGTGTTGATTACTGCTACTGAAGTACTTTATATTTTGGAGTTTCTGATTGGCACAAATCTACTCTTGCACTCTGTACAGTATTGGTTCTTTTCAATCACTAGAGGATTTTAAAGCAGCATTTTGGAATCTTGTTAAGCAAATACCTGACTGCGTATATGGCTTCAGTCTCTGCAGTGCAGTATATATGGTGGAGACTGCAGCCCAGAACTGTGCTTTGAAAACGAAAAAACCTTCCAGATGATGTTCAAAACATAATAGCTGTTAATAGTATGTCTCAGCTTTCACTATAATATTTGTACTTTAAGCCCTGGAGGGGATCAAAAGAGAGAGTGACATTAAAAAAATCTCTTAACAGTGATTTGCAAAATTGAAAGTCTAAACTACTTTCAAAGCTAAGCACTTTTTTAACAATTGGCTAATGAAGACCTCGACAATTGAAGACCCTCCCCCTCTTTTTCCCCTGCCAGAGAACACTTCTTATGCCACATCACTAATAACAGCAGTTAGTTCATAGTAGGTCTCCCATAGTAAATTCACCAGATTTGTAATTCTGTCTTTCAAGATTTTCAGAACACAGGAATTAAGAAAGGAAGAAATAAGTAAATAAAAGCTGAGAGAAAGTAATTGAAAAAGAGATCAATTTCCATTTAAGAAAAGGTTTGTTGCTGGCATCGACTGGGCACTTGATGGAGCAGGAGGNGGCATTTAGCAATTGTATTTTAAAGGAGGTTTTTAAAATGCAGCTCGCTTGTAAGCTAACTGTCTGTCTAGTAATTAATAGTTTCTCTTCAGCAGAGGCTGTTGTGAATCATAGTAAGAAATCTCAGTTTTGTTAATAACAAATTATTATAATTGTAAAGATGTTAATTCCTAATTACTTTAAACCTACAATATTTTTTTGCCCCTTTCTCAGACTGATTTTCAAATGAAGACAAAAAGTGAAGTCTGAGGCTTTCAGCATGATTTTCACCTTAGAATTAAAAAGAAATTAACCACGTTTATCTATAAATTTCAAGGAACTTCATTTCTTGATTAAGAGCATATGTCAGCTTCCCACTATGAACTGATGAAGTATTTAATCTGTGAAGTGTTCAATCCATAACTATATTTTATATCATTAATGTGGTTCCTTTTTCAAAATCGTATATTCAAGATAATTCCACAGAGCACTTCTCATTTCTGCACTGACACAGTGAACTCCAGGAGACTGGAACTTACTGTGCACGATTTTGCAGATATTCTCGAGGTTTAATATGTAATTATTTCTTTGGCTTGGTTGATAAAACGTTGGGTGATGAGAGAATAGCAATCACTGTACCTTGTAGGTGGAAATGTATGATTTGGAGGAGGGCAGGTTTATACTGAGGTGCATGTTCAAAGCAGCCCTCAGTGTTTAACATCGGAGTGGTGAGCTATGACCTTCCGTGATGGTTTTGAACGGTAACTGCCTCCATTAGCCATAAGGTTTGTTTCTTTATTTTAGTAGATGGCCTAGACTGTAAATATTAGAGGATCTAAAATAAATCAACATATTATCCTAAGGATACAAAACGTAAGAGCTATTTGTGGTTAGGAACCTTTGACAGATAGTTCGGATGAGGCAGATGATTGCCCGCCTCTCGTAGCTGGCTCCATCGCTGTGCCTGCAGGCAGTTTAGTGTTATAGTTGTATATTGATGTCAGGGTTACTACTGAGTGGCTAGCAATGACAGATGTCTATAATTACAGGCAAGGCTTCCAGTATTTCAGAAGAGCCAGCCTATGTTGAACAATTATCTTATTTCTGGCTTGCCAAAGAGGGTTGTTCAAATTGCTGGTATTAGCTGAGGTGGCTGTAACACCTCTCCTTATGCCGTGGGATAAATGTGCAAAAGCACTCTCACCTACAGCCCGGTTGGTGCAAAACCTTTTCAAAACCTGTGTATGCTTAAAGGCTTGATCCTGGGAGGTGTGGAACACCTGCAGCTATGTTAGTCAGGACAATGACATAGTTTTGGATATAGAAATTTTAGAACCCTTATAAATTAGCTCTGATTTTTATTACTTGTTTTTAAGTGCCAGACTAATGTTGCTGCTTTAGCATTGAGGTTTATTACACATAAACATGCTGAGTGGGCCACTCCTTTAGATACAATTAAGCAATTGAATAAAACAAAGCTGGACGCTTTTAATAGTTACAGGGGCAAGTAAGAGTGTTGATTACTGCTACTGAAGTACTTTATATTTTGGAGTTTCTGATTGGCACAAATCTACTCTTGCACTCTGTACAGTATTGGTTCTTTTCAATCACTAGAGGATTTTAAAGCAGCATTTTGGAATCTTGTTAAGCAAATACCTGACTGCGTATATGGCTTCAGTCTCTGCAGTGCAGTATATATGGTGGAGACTGCAGCCCAGAACTGTGCTTTGAAAACGAAAAAACCTTCCAGATGATGTTCAAAACATAATAGCTGTTAATAGTATGTCTCAGCTTTCACTATAATATTTGTACTTTAAGCCCTGGAGGGGATCAAAAGAGAGAGTGACATTAAAAAAATCTCTTAACAGTGATTTGCAAAATTGAAAGTCTAAACTACTTTCAAAGCTAAGCACTTTTTTAACAATTGGCTAATGAAGACCTCGACAATTGAAGACCCTCCCCCTCTTTTTCCCCTGCCAGAGAACACTTCTTATGCCACATCACTAATAACAGCAGTTAGTTCATAGTAGGTCTCCCATAGTAAATTCACCAGATTTGTAATTCTGTCTTTCAAGATTTTCAGAACACAGGAATTAAGAAAGGAAGAAATAAGTAAATAAAAGCTGAGAGAAAGTAATTGAAAAAGAGATCAATTTCCATTTAAGAAAAGGTTTGTTGCTGGCATCGACTGGGCACTTGATGGAGCAGGAGGCAGGGAGTTAACCATTCCCATACCCCGGTGAATTCTCTTGCTCTGGTGAGCTGAAAGGGAAGGGACCAGGGAGGAGGGCCTGGAAAACAGCCTTAGTGGGAACTGCTAATACCTCTTGCTGTCTGAACTTGAGATGACAGAGGATTTCAACAGACTACGAGGGAAATAATAACATCCATAACAATGATTGAGCCACACAGCACATACCCTGATTTTTAAATGTTATTTTATAGGTGTTCTCTTTTCAATTGAAGATAACTTTATGCAGTATTTTAATAAAGCTAGGTTTATAGGTTAGGCAATAGTTAGTATATTATTGATATAATTGGTGTAATTTCTCTGGTTCCTTACAAATGCATGTAGCAGTGAATGGGAGTGTATCCTACTTTTTAAGTTGCACAAAGCCCAACTTAATCTCCAGAAATTCTGTCTGAAACTGAGGCAGTTTCTTAAGGCCTGATATGAAGGTTTTTATAATTTAGGGAGCTAACTATAAAGAAACAGATTACCCCGTTCTTTTTGTTAAGAGTCTTTGAGTTGAGGATGTTTGAGATCTTACCTTCTAAAGACAGCTAGTCAGAAGCAGAGGTGACCAAGTTTTTCCTCTCTTAGGGAAAGGGTAGAAAAGCCAAGACTTTTTAAGCCTGTAGCTTGATCAGGACGTAAAGGTGAATCATCTGACACCCTGATAGACTAATTAGGGGATTCAGTTCAGATATTCAGAAGTTGCCTTTGGGATTTGGAAGCCAGATTTCTCCTGTGTTGTAATAGAGCTTGTAATAACTAAAAATTCCAAGTACAAGACTCTCCTTCAAACAGCAGCAGAAATTGCTGAATGTGATGTGGCACTTGACAACAAGAAAGAAACTACATTGCTCTGAAGTTTTAGTGGGTCATGCCCAGGAGTATTAGCCAGAGAGATGGGGCTGGCAGCTTCAGCAATCTGCTGTGGTTGTGTGAATTCCCATCAGACCATGGGGATGGAGGTGCCCTCCTCACCCTGTCACGTCTGCTCCAGCCCTGCTGCTCTTGGCTGGCCCCACTCAGCTTCTGTCAGGTTGGGGTGAATACGTTAAGGTCTGTTTGTGCCCTCAATGTTCAATGACAAAATACTTTAATGTTGCAGTGATAGTTCTCTGCAGCAAGGCCTGAAGAGCTTCAAGGAAGTTATAATATCTTAAGCATTTACACTGTGCCTACGGGTAATAACTTTACTGTAATTTTCTGAAGATTCATTATCCAAAATCTTAATTCATTATAATAGCCCTTATGAAACATATAGAAACCAACATTTTCTTGTGTTTTCTTATTTGCACAGTGTGAGAGATTCATTGCTCTATTTTAATTTGTTTCATGGGGTGCGTTTGAGTACATTCCATACAGTGCTGTTATTGAATTTCTGTGACTGTCATTATATAGCCATACAACCTTTAGGAACTCATATTCTGAGCTTCCCAGTTCTGTAATCTGCCTCACATTTAAGAATTGACATAATTAGCTTTGTCAGAGTTATAATGATAGTACCAAAAAGAGAAGACCTCAAAAGACAAAGCGAAGTTAAGCATATCTAGGGTCAAAGAGTACAAAAGACATGAAAATAAAGTTTTAGTGCGATTACTCAATTATTTTTCCATTTTCTTGGACTATATTTACATACAAGTGTTTTGCTTTATAAAACATTGTTTGCACAAGTTTATTTTCTTGTCCTTTTGAAAAGCAGCAGGTGCAGCTCAAGTAGTTGGGAAGTATATGGTTATGTAATTTGAACCACCCATAAATCTGATAGAACATAAAAAAATAATCCCTGGCACCAGAGTATATGAACCTGCTGTCTTCCTTAAATGTCCTGATACCACCAAGCTGCGTATAATGGAAGACGGGAGAAAAAGAAGGGCCCCTGGATCTCTTGCCTTCACCCTTACTTTAGTATGTTTGTTGCTTATGATCATTGAAGGTGCTTTGACAGTCTCTTCTTTCTCTTCACTGTCATGACCACTGCTGTCACCTTGAATATAACAATGCCACTGGCTTATGATGGTATCAGCCCAAGCTTTCCTTAAGGACCTCCAGTATGTACCTGTAAAGCTCATTGAACATTGTGGCCTCATGTTCCCCACCTATACAGATTTTTCCTTTGTGTTCGTAACTTGTAAGAAGGAGATGGTGGCGGGTGGGGGGGGTATTTTACTGTGCAGCTTGCAGGGGTTTCTTTTGGAAGGCACAAATCCTGCCGTTGTAAAGATTTGGGAATGGCTGTGTACAGGTTTTGCAGAAGTCTTAAACTGGTTGTTACCTATTGAAAGGTAATTATCCTACTTCGTTCAGGAGTGTTTGGAAGGAAGTAAAAACATAAGCCCTCGGGTTTTTTTCTTGCTAGAAGAAGGAGAGGGAGACCTCAAAGGGAGGGGACCCGAGGGCTGTGCAGCGCAGGGGTCCCGCAGGAGCCCGGGTGGCCCTGTGCCGCTGTCATGGCTTACGATGGGAACCCAGCTCAAGATGAGATCACTTCCACATCCTCTAATGACCCCTTTCAGCAGTGTTTTTCTCTGGCTTTTGAATATGTAGCATGGTCTTTGTTGTTGAAGTGTGTTTTATTATTATACATCAAAAATGCTTTTTCATTAATTTTTTATAATGCTTAAAAGTCTAAGGGCGTTTCATTGTTGTGGTTGGGGGTTGTTTGCTGTTCTATTTTTACATGCTAAGAGTGTGTGTTGGTTTTTAAAATGATTTTGAAGAAGGTGTTTAAAATATCACATTTATTTTAGCTTACAATTTGTCACATTAGGGAACGGGTAGTAGTTTTTATTACAAGCACTGTATTCATGCTGACTTGAAATGACCCTGTCACATGTGAAAACAAATCAGATTGTTGCTGTTAATGAGCTTTTCAATTTACTATTCAGTGGATCAGATAAGTGGATTTAAGAGGTAATGATCCTGCTTAGCACTCAAGCTTGGCTGTCAGATCCGAGTAGTTGTGGGAAATCCCCAGGGACAAAAGCGTTGACACAGTTCTTGATGGGATAATGGGAATCAAAGCTAATGGATGATAAAAGGAGTAGTAAGAGTTACAAGGATAATTGTGGATTAAAGCACTGCTCTTTGTCAACACTGACTGCTGTTTTAGTATTTTATTTGTTAAACTCTGATGTGGGAAGAGCCCAGTTTGACAACAGAGCACAAAGCCACTGTGCCTTGTGCCCACCCTCCCCTGCTCCCACTGGCTTTCCAGGGCAGAAAGGAAAGCTCCCGACAGAGATCTGTCTTTGCTGCTGTGTTTACAGTCCTCATCATCTCTTCTTCTTTTTGTTTCATATAAAATTCTTGAAAAGCAAAATTCTTAATTAAGCAACTTCATTGCCTAAGAGTAAAAACCTTGATTTAAAAATTTGCGATTTTGTACTATTTCAGCAGTGCACTTAGCTCTTTTTTTTTTTTAGTTTACAATGTATTGTTTTTATATTTGAATATATTATTGTTGCTATGTTCTGTAAAGAATAACTTCACTCATAGTGTGACCACAGTATTTTGCAACGTTTAAAAGATATATTACTTTTTTTATCATCTGATCGAAATACTTCTTAGTTAACTAATATTATAGCTAAAATAACTAATATTAACTAATATATTAACTAATTCTTAGTTAATACTTTCAATATCTATGAAACTACTGATTTTGTCACAACAAATTACATTCCTACAATTATAATGATAAGTTATCTTACAAGTTAAATTTTCCTTGATCTTGGTGCAATTTCTGACAAGGGCTGTGAGTTTGTTATTCATTCCTTTATTATGCTCTAATTTAAAACAAGTTTGGGACATGAAAATCTCATTGTTATGATCTTATTTGTGACATTGACTTCCTCAGAAGTAGAATGCTGCTGGTTTGGTTTTAAGCCAAGTGATGGGATTACATCACTAGGAGAAAGGAAGTTTGTACAGGCAAGTTTCGGAACAGTGACAGGAATACTGAGTGAAGCTCGTAGGCATTTGTGTGGAAGGTGTAACGTCAGCCAAGCCAATTGACAGCTAGATGGCACCAGGCTTTCACCACTGGCTAGCTGAGCCTGCCGAGTGCTTGTGAGGAGCTCTCACTGCAGACCTTAGTGATATTTGACTTGATCGCATCATGTGCAAGGATTACATATACCCCATCATATTTGGTTTAGTGTCACTAAAGGTGAAAATGGCTGAAATGAAATGCACTGACTGGTAGATCTGCATTTAGCCCAGTCATAAGCAAATAACAGATATTTTTGAGCTTCGNGTTTACAGTCCTCATCATCTCTTCTTCTTTTTGTTTCATAAAAAATTCTTGAAAAGCAAAATTCTTAATTAAGCAACTTCATTGCCTAAGAGTAAAAACCTTGATTTAAAAATTTGCGATTTTGTACTATTTCAGCAGTGCACTTAGCTCTTTTTTTTTTTTAGTTTACAATGTATTGTTTTTATATTTGAATATATTATTGTTGCTATGTTCTGTAAAGAATAACTTCACTCATAGTGTGACCACAGTATTTTGCAACGTTTAAAAGATATATTACTTTTTTTATCATCTGATCGAAATACTTCTTAGTTAACTAATATTATAGCTAAAATAACTAATATTAACTAATATATTAACTAATTCTTAGTTAATACTTTCAATATCTATGAAACTACTGATTTTGTCACAACAAATTACATTCCTACAATTATAATGATAAGTTATCTTACAAGTTAAATTTTCCTTGATCTTGGTGAAATTTCTGACAAGGGCTGTGAGTTTGTTATTCATTCCTTTATTATGCTCTAATTTAAAACAAGTTTGGGACATGAAAATCTCATTGTTATGATCTTATTTGTGACATTGACTTCCTCAGAAGTAGAATGCTGCTGGTTTGGTTTTAAGCCAAGTGATGGGATTACATCACTAGGAGAAAGGAAGTTTGTACAGGCAAGTTTCGGAACAGTGACAGGAATACTGAGTGAAGCTCGTAGGCATTTGTGTGGAAGGTGTAACGTCAGCCAAGCCAATTGACAGCTAGATGGCACCAGGCTTTCACCACTGGCTAGCTGAGCCTGCCGAGTGCTTGTGAGGAGCTCTCACTGCAGACCTTAGTGATATTTGACTTGATCGCATCATGTGCAAGGATTACATATACCCCATCATATTTGGTTTAGTGTCACTAAAGGTGAAAATGGCTGAAATGAAATGCACTGACTGGTAGATCTGCATTTAGCCCAGTCATAAGCAAATAACAGATATTTTTGAGCTTCGGGTGAAGTGAGTTAGCAGAAGATAGTAAAGAAATTTTGCAGTACCTGTCTCCCTTCTGTTTCAGAAATGGGTTTAACCCAAAGGGTTTAACCATAAAGGGTTTTATCCAAACTAAATGTTGGGCCACTAAACTACCAGAAAATTCTATTATGATTACACAGTAAAGAAAAAAACAAACTCGATGTGTCCTGTGTGTTTATTACAGCAGTTTGATATGAGAGGTACGGTGCTGGGAAATCTTGGCTGGTAATACAAGTCTTGGACCTGAAATAAAGGGGAAAAGTGTACAATGAGTTACTTGGCTGCCAAAGCCTTTGCTCTCCCTTCACTAACACAAAACTGAATGTCTGAAGAGTACCTAATTTACCAGATTTTATGACTGGCAGTGCAAGAACTTGCAAATTCAAGCTAAAGGGCAGTGTTGAATCACATCCCACTGAGGACAGACACTAGAAGAATGTTTTTTCCATCTCTTTGCAATTTTTTAATAATAAAACAGGTTTTTTGAACAGAGAATGTGTTGTTCTGTGTACAACACGGTAAGCTTAATATGAAAAATTTGTATCCCCTTTGTGGGAAGAGTGTATGCAAGGGCAAGTAAAAGCCTTTCAGTCACACCACCAGAGCGTGTATAAGCCACCTCTTACAAATGCTTCACCTGGGTTGGATGGACAAGTATTTTTGCCAGTACTTTTTTCATGCAAAATCAAAATAAGAAAGGTTTTAGAATAATGGAAAATGTTTGGTCTATAATACGTTACTGTTGAAATATTTATTTCCAGGTGTATGCCCGAATGTCAGAAGTCTTAGGAATAACAGATGACAACCATGTTCTGGAAACATTTATGACAAAAATGTGAGTTTGTGCTTGGGTTCTATTCTGTATGTATTTTGTTGTGTCTTTAATATTTACATAAAATATGAGTTTTATTTTGTCATTAAGTTTACTCTTTTCTAGAAAAATGTTTTCCATAAATTTTAAATATTTGAAGGGATAGCCATTCTCTGAAGCACCCATATCTTCTTTTCTGAGGCCCCTAAATAAACACTTGCAGCTAGTTCTGTCCTCCAGCTACCTGCATCCCTTCTCAAAACAGCTCATGGGAGAACAGAGCTGAGATTTCATAGACTCTTGTTGAGTGACAGCCTGGCATAAATAATACTTATCCTGCCCCATGTCTCTTTCCTGCACCCTCAGATGTCAGTAGAAAAGCCTGGAAAACTCCATGATAATTTAGAGTGGGGAACTGTCTGAGTTAATCTAGTCTGTCTTTGTTCTGGGAATGCTCTTTTGGATCACTTTTTGGCAAGATCTGGCACAATTTGCTCTCTTAAAAATACAGATTCACAAAGGAGGGTTTTAAGGTCTGGTACTGAAGGAGACACGGGGCATTACTATCAGCTGCTTTTCCTCTCTGGCTTTTGGCAGAATAAGACAGTGTGTTATTCTGACAGATAAGTGCTGCAAGACTTTCTCATAAGAATAAACCTAGAAGAGGACTCTGGAGAAGCTACCTTTTGGTCATGCTTCTGCTGTAACCACTTTCCTTGGGTGCTAGCAAAACTACCAGGATTTTGTCATTTCTTACTTATGTCCTTCATGAGATTTGATAGTTTCTCTTGACTCAAAAAGCTAAAATCACTTTTGCTCCTGAAGCAAAACAAAACGGTCCCTCTGAGAAATTGTAAATACCAACTAAAAACATCTGGGAGTCCAAAACTCCAAACTTCAACAACTGAGAGAGGAGTGGGGAAAGAGGATTGGTGTTTGGAGGCCAGGTGCATCTGTTTTTCTTTGCCTTTTCCACTTGCTGCCACTGAAAGGAAAATGCTGTTGTCTTTGCCAATTGAGGAAATACCATATAATTTAATAAATTGTATAAGTACTACTGTGTTTAGATTGGATAGGGCTGTATTTGCACAAGTCTGTAAATTAAGAAAAAAAATAAGGTTTTAATGCTATGTGAAAATTTTTGAAAGAAAAATAGGTACATGAAAAGAAAAATTCAGTGCTGCTTTTTAGATGACTCACTCTATGCTTTATTTTCTCTTTCCTCGTGGCTTTCTGTATTTTCCTAAAAACATGAATTGTTCATTGATTAGATTGAAGATCAATTTCATTTTACAGAATGATTGTTACAGCTTGAAATGGACGATTCAGTCAGTAGCTTTAAGAGTTAGCTGTGAAATACTGTATAAACACATTCATGTTTGTGTCAGATAAACAAGCTTCTCCCCAGTGACAGTATGCCAGTTAGAAAATCTGGGTGTGAAACCAAACATACTGATACATAATCCAAAAATCTGATCTGATGGGGCAGTCCAGTCTGACAGCTTTGTTGCTGAAACTAATCCTAGCACGTTCATAACAGCAGTGGGCAGGATATGTGACTGTGAGACCATTCACCTTTTTGTCCCATGGATGTAGTCAGTTATTTTAACCACACTGTTATTTTAGAAAGCCAGTCTTCTACTGCTCTGTCTTACCCTACAGATCCATTTATTTCTTTAAGTAGGTGAACTCTGTAATATGTTATTCCTTAACATTAGTTTAAAAGGGAACACTAGGGAATTTTTAAGGTGTACTTTTTTGTTGAAGTGGTTGTATTCTATAGCAACTGCACAACAGTGTTTGAAACTGGATATTTTGTGTTTTGTTTATGTCAAGCGTTATGTGAAATAGAGGAATTAAGATGGAAATAATCTTATTGCCAGGCTAATGGCAACCAGTCTAACAAATCAAAGTGTACTTTGAGAAAGTACNAAGGAGTTTCTAGTTTTCTGAAGTCTAGGGTGAGCTTAGTAATGTTTAGATGGACAAATGGCAATTTGCCTGGATATCTTGAGATTTTGAACACTAGTTCTGTTGAGCTGTCTTTTCCCAGACCATCACTGTTTTCCATAGATTGCTTTCATGTATGTAGCTTTAATCTCTTCTTTTTTTAATTCATTTGTAGCAGTTTGGCAGTAGAAAATTGGTGATCAAACTCTGAGTTCTTTCATTAATAGAAGGCTATTCGAAATACTTGTGTCATAGCTACTGGTAGCTGCAGTAGACACTGTTCAGTTTATGGATTAAAGCTATATGAAATGGATATTCTTCAATCTACAGAAATATTGTGATATTTGTCAATGTAATAGGTGTCCTTTGGACCTTCTGACTGTTGTTCAGAGTACTACTATAAAATCAGATCCTAGACCTTTTATCACCTTCCCATTGGAAGTTAATGAATGTGCCTTTTACTGAATTCCTGTTAAACCATTTCTGAAGGAATGGAGTTTTATGTATCCAGAATATCTATTAATGGCTGTATTTCATCACAGTCTTGCAAGAAATTTTATAGGATGGTTCTTTTAGCATCCACTGTCTTTGCTTGCTTTGACTGTCACCTTAGAGGATGTGTATGTGGAAAGGGAAAGGCCAACTGAAAAAATACCTGCTCTCAAAGGGATTTTTTCACATATGCATGGCATCTTAACTCTTCTCAGCTCTCTTCAGCATTGTAGAAACAGTAGAGCAAGTTCAAGGAGGGATAAGCGTAGAGGAGTTATGTGAGAGTGAAGACAGGCAAGAGGAAGCAATGGGGATTTTGAAGGAGCTAGTTAGGGTTGTAGGGGATGACAAGATTCTGGAACAGGACTATGACATAAGGTCCCAGCCTGTCTCCTTAGACTTTCTTCTGCTATCTCTCTGAGGTACTGTTTTCAAAGGCATGGACTCTTCCTGCATCTCTATAGATTTCTCTGTCCTTGTTGCTCTTACTTCCTCCCCAGACAGCTACATCACAAATTCTTAGGCCTCTTGGCCCACTGGGAGGTGGATGAAGGACAATTTTTAAGGCAATGAGTGAGGCACTGTAGCCAAAATGAATAGTAGTCCTCTCCTTCGACTGGTCATCCCTTTGAGCAGTAGCTGCCTGCCTGCCTTGACCCTTCCCTTTCCAGGTAAGAGGCAAAGAAATATTTAAACTGGAGTATTTTTAATTCCATGCACTCCTTGAGCCTGCATTGGGCACTTGGCCAAAAGAGTCTTGTATTTGTAGTGTCCTTTTTCTCACTCTGAGAGCCTTTTCTGGTTCCTTTGAATTATTATCAAATCCATGTGGAAGTGAAATATTATGAGGTGGATTTGCAAAATATTTGCTGAAATATTTTGTGGTTGTGGTCATGATAAAATAACTGTAAGATGAATAAAAGATGGATATCCAAACATCGCTTTTGGATGGGTTTTGCTTTTTTTTTTTTT
>VYZU01012261.1:0-30183 GCA_013401355.1 Ceyx cyanopectus
ACATTCTAGTGCCTGTATTTACAGCACAGGCCAAGCTTTTCAGACTTTTGTAACTAAACAATTATAATAAGCAATTAGTTCCCTGTTATTCCTGGGGAATTAACTTGGTGTCAAGGGATTCTAGTATGTGGAACATAATAGACACAGCAAAAGACTCAGCTCTTAATGACAGCAGTTATGTTCCCACTTATTCTCCACTATAAATGGAGTAAAAAAACAAGCTACTGAACAGCACTAGGACCAATCTATTTCTTGTACCCTCTGCTACATACACCATTTTCCCAAACCTAGAGAGCACACGTGCTTGTTCACTAGATCTTGTATTGCAGGGTAGCTCTTTATTGAAGGGCAGTATTTGTTCTACAACACAGGGCTCATACACTGGAGAACAGGAAGCCAATGTGCCAACAGACAAACTAAATTTGCATGTCAAAACATTCTCCAGTTTGCTGGCAGCAACCTGACAATGGGAGTCTGAACTTAAGAAGTTAACATTTCAGAAACAAGATGTGAAATCTGATTTGCATTAGTGGGATGTGGTGTAACATGCTTGTGCACACCTTGGACTGGGATGGAGATGAGAGGAATGAGACCTGGTAACACGTTCTTCAAGCCACTGGGCATGGATAACCAATTTTTGTCTTATTTATAAGTTTGACCACAGAAATGTAGCACCAAAACCAAGCCCTAAGCTAAGCAAAGCACTTCTGAAACATGATCAACTAATGCAACAAACTGGAAAATGAAAATTAACAGAACAACCTCAAGTACAACAGCTCAACAGTCATCAGTATTAGGGAAAATTCTGTGCATTGCTGGAACCTTAGGAAGAATGCTTTAACTGCAGACTAAAAGGCTTGCTAACAGCAGCATGGCAGTAAAATGAAATTCAGGTTATCCTACAAGACAAAACTTACACTATGGTTTGACTACAGAAAGTTTCTACACACAACCAAGGAAAAACCAATCAACATGATATCATTTCACAGTGTACAAATTAATATTTATGAAGAGAAGCAATTTTTCCATATAGCCATCTGCAAATGTTGTCTTTTATGAAGTGGAACACAAGAGTTTTCACATGAGTGGAGTGAGTGAGCAGCTGCATGGGGCTTAGTTTCTGGCTGGGTTAAACCACAATACCCATCAGGAAACTATCCACAGTAAAGTGAAATCCCATCTTTTCCACTGTATTTAGATAGAGAACAACAGCTTTTTTAACTCACAATTGATCAACTTGGAAAGAAAATGCTTGCTCTGTGACAAGATTATTTTCAGAGCAAGCTAGTAAAATAGTAGGAATGGCAAAAATAGCTACAGGATTTTTTTTTTTTTCCAAAAATAGGCAAATCTATTTCCATGTGAAGACCTCCTCATCTTGAGCTAGCAGAGGACATAAAGAATATAATAAAGAATAACTTCCAAAAGCATTACAGAAAACACCCATACATACTCCAGATGAGCCCAAGTCTTAGTAACTTGAGTTGAGGCACCAGCCTCATCTTTGCACAGGGGTATTCTAGGTTTTGAAGAATGCTTTTCCTTCAGCTCACAACAACTGGCTTTCCAGTCAGTGGCATCAGCTGGTGGGTGCTCCTCAGTCTAGTCCTGTTTGCCTTCCCTCCACTGTCGAGAGCCCTCGTTCCACGCCACGTACACAAAGAGAGCAAGCACCACGTGGACAGTGACCACAGCAACTATGGCTGCATAGAAATAGCTGTCTCTGTCAGACATTCCTAAGGTACCTGAGGAAACAGAAAGCAGAGAGCATTAGTTACCAGGAAGATTGCAATGACAAATCACAGTTCTTACTCAAGTGCAAAGTTACGCTCAGCCCTGCACCCGAAGACTGAGCTCAGAAAGGTTCAGAGGGAAGAATTCACCATGAGAATTAAAGACCTTGAAACTGTTTCTAGGATAAACAACAGTGAATTCTTTATTTTATTTTATTTTTTAATTTAATTTAAAATATCCTGGTTTTGAAGCCAACAGTTTCAAGTTCTAGAACATTAACTTTCTCTGTTACTATCTCCCAGAACCAACTACACCTCAACGTAAGTTTTTATCACAAGTGTAACTTCTCTCTTTGTGGGGCAGGAGAATGACATAGTTTATTTGCTACTTGAAGGATAAAATGGTAGAATAAATTTAGAGAACTTCTACATTTTCACCATAAAATAATTCACCACCAGTCAAGTTACATGACTGTGTCTCCCATTAAACAAAGCTTCACATATCAAAAGACCAAAGAGCAAAATATAATTTCATTTAAACAAAATAACCACCAAAGCCAAAAGAACAATAAGCCACTGTGCCAAAAACATCACCCTCCAAACAAAAACCAGATCCTATCAGTGCTGACAGATCTTGCCATTAACTGGCACAGCAAAGTTCAGGCTCAGCTTACTACATCTCAGGTAAAAAAAATATTAAATAATCAAAACCAAACATGTCTTGAAAGCTACTTCTCAAGCTTTCAGCTTCAGCCTTCAGAACTATGTACAGCAGTGCACACCAAAGGAGAATCAACTTGCAAGAACTCAGTTAGATATTCACAAACTGCTCTTAAAAGCAGCTGCATTCTCCTTCCAGCCCCACTTTTCAGGGAGACAGTTTTCTCCTGCAGCATTAGGAAGTTGTTAAAGCCTTTCAGAATCAAGGCTAGGATGTGACTGATTTTTAGCAGTTGCTCCAAACAAACAGCTAAAAACCACTCATTTTTGTTTGGTTTAAATTACAAGAAAGCTCTACAAGAAATGACATTCAGTATCTGAAATTGGCTGTATGACTTCACTGGTTTACACTACAAATGCAGGTATGTTTTAAGAAGCAAAAAATGAACTGAGTAAATAACATTATTGTCTTGAATACTCAATAAATTTCCTGCATAAGGAAACACATATTCAAAACAGGAAGGAAAACAAAGATGCAATTAGATAATTGTGCTTTTCCTTTTTTTTTTCCAATACTAACACTAATTGGCAGAAACAGAATTACCTTCAAATATATAAGCCTTTGATGAAAAATATAGCCCAACAGGTAATGTAATCATTAGAGCTGTGAAGAAGAGAAGTGTTCTTAAAGTTGATGTTAATGAACCCTCATTTCTGAAATAAATAAGAAAAGTTACACACAGAAGAAAGTCACATTATATATGCCTGAAATAGGACAGGAACTTGTCCCACACACAGAAACCAAATACTCTTCAAGAACCAAGTATGTAAATCATTTGAAAACAATAAAGACTTCAAGTATGCATTTGTTGGCTGCAACAGAGAAAATGGCAATATTCAAAACAATGCAATTATTCTGCCAATCAAAGCCCCCAAACAAGATTAAAGACAATCTTTAGATTTTTCCCTGTTACTGCTTTGCAAGCATGAATAACATAGAGGGGGTTACACTGATTATATGTTTATCAGGGTATTATTATTAAATACCTAACATTAGATGCACATGTACTTAGATGAGAGTATTCTGCACTACAGCTTGCCAAGTTCCTATTTTTATTTTTAGGTTTTCAAACAGCCCTACAAGCCTAGGAAAATGACATATCCTACAGGCTATGATAAAGAGGGAAGTACAAAGAAATTCAACAGTTTCTTGCTGGAAGTTCCTTTTATTAGGTACAGTTCCTCTATTTAATGTCTCAATTTTTCACTGATTAAGCAGGAATAACTGTACAATGACCAGAACACAGAGCTAATAAACCCAAACATTAGTAATTTTTTTTTCCCCTTCATAGAGCTAAACCTAGATGACCTTGAGCAAGTGAATCACAATGAATGTGATTGCTAAGGTCTTCCTCAACTTCACCTGCTAAACAGGTTTTCTATCCACAAAACACCACATACACCTTGTTTCTGTGTGTGCTTCCACCAGTTTTCACTCACAATGCCTGACTACATTATTTTATGCTGAAATAAACACACAAGCCAAGCAACACCCTTCTGACTTTCAAAGACTACCTGGTTCTGTGTCCTTAAGGCAAACATCCATAAAAAGACAAACATGCATAAAAAACAACTCGAGTCAAAAAAACCCTAACTCTTAAACCTCCACAGCATTTCTGGATAAGCAGTTTCAAAAATGTTTATCAAGACATCACTGTGCTGTAGTTTATGGCTTGAAACTACATTTTATGCTTGACATTTCTTAGGGGAAAAAGAAATAATCTCATCCTCTGACAAGCATCAGAAGAGAGCTGTGCAGCCACATACAGGTTTTACACTGAAGCAAACAGAATCACAGAGTGCCAGGGGTTGGAAGGGACCTAGAAGATTATCTAGTCCAACCCCCCTGCCAGAGCAGGGCCACCTAGACCAAGTCACCCAGGAACAGATCCAGGAGGGTTTGGAATGTCTCCAGAGCAGGAGACTCCACAACCTCCCTGGGCAGCCCCTGCCAGGCTCTGCCACCCTCACTGGGAACAAGTTTTTCCTTGTGTTTCCCCTCAACCTCTTGTGCTCCAACTGACTCCCATTGCCTCTTGTCCTGTCACTGGATGACACTGAGCAGAGTCTGGCTCCATCCTCCATACACTCACCTTTAACATATTGACAGACACTGCTGAGCTCCCCCCTCAGTCTCTGGCATACATCTAGGTACCTTACTCAGTATCTTTTAATTAAAGGTATTTGGAATCCCCTCCTTTACTAGAGTTTGTCTCAATGTCTGCCGGGGTGGGGAGCACAATGCCATCCCAATTTCCCTATGGAAATGAGAACTATCCTCCACTCAACAACTACCCACAGAAAGATGACCCGAGTCAGTAATTCCACCGTTGGACAGACTTTTCTTACACCGACCTACTCTCCTCCCCTCCCTACGCAGCAAACCCAAACCACTCGTGTTCAACCTCAGCCCTAACGGGGCCTTAACCGCACAGCATTCCCCGGGCCCAGCTGCCAGTGCTGCCCGCGGCCACACCGCAGGGCCCGGCCAAACCTCAGGCCTCCGCCACCCGCTCGGCCAAAGCTCCGGCTCCCCCCGTCTCTCCAGCAGCGCAGGACACACAAACCCCTGGGCGTCCCGCAAGGCTGCACCTCCCGCACCGCGGCCTAGCGAACACCCCTGCCGGCGGGGGCAGTGCGGGCCGCTGCCAGGCCCCGCCGCTTCACGGGGGTGCCCGTCTGCTGGCTGGCTGCCTGTGCGCTCGCTCATCCCTCCCTTCCCCTCCCCTGCCCGGGACTTACTGCCTGAAGTCGGCCACAGGGAGCGTATTCAGCGTGGCCGGCTCGTAGCGCTCCATGGCCGCGCCGCCCGAGCTCCGCTGGCGCCGGAAACCCCGCGGGCGAGAGCGCGCATGCGCGTTCACGGGGCTTTGAGGCCGCGGCGCCGAGCGGCGGCGTCTCCGCAGCAACCGCCGCACAGAGCCCGCCCACAGCCCGCCCCGCCTGCGGCAGCCCGCACGGCTGCGGAGCTCGGTCCGGTGTGGCCTGGCCTGGTTCAGGACGGGCGGTAGCGCTGCCAGGAGTGGTTGTGCTTGGATAGTGTTGGAAAACTCGCCGCTCACCGGCGCTGTCCCCTGGGTAGATGGAAAGCGCCAGTGCGTGGCCGACCCGCAGGCGGGAACTCTGCCGCTTGAACGGCCTGGGTGAAGGTCGAAGCGTCCCCGCAAATGGCAATGCTCTCGGAAAATAAATAAATAAATAAATAAATATGTTATTGAGGCATTTTGAGGAGCTCAGCAGTCGAAACACTGTAAATGAAAAACATAGGCAGGGGCAAAGCGTTCCTTGAACGACGGTATTGAGATGGAGCCAGGAGAGCAGACCCTCCATCCTCTGCACACACCGAGTCAGCAGAGCCCGCTGTGCACGGGTGCTCTGGGCAGAACTGCGTCACAGAATCACAGAGTGCCAGGGGTTGGAAGGGACCTAGAAGATCATCTAGTCCAACCCCCTGCCAGAGCAGATCACCTAGATCAAGTCACCCAGGAACAGATCCAGGTGGGGCTGGAGTGTCTCCAGAGCAGGAGACTCCACAACCTCCCTGGGCAGCCCCTGCCAGGCTCTGGCACCCTCAATGAGAAAAAGTTTTTCCTTGTGTTTCCCCTCAACCTCTTGTGCTCCAACTGACTCCCATTGCCTCTTGTCCTGTCACTGGATGACACTGAGCAGAGTCTGGCTCCATCCTCCCTACACTCACCCTTAACATATTGACAGACACTGATGAAGTCCCCCCTCAGTCTCCTCCAGGCTTCTCGTTGCAGTGCCATGTAGCACATGGCAGGGCACAGTAGCCTCTTCTTTCCCTCACGGGCCAGCGTGGCATCCTGCTACCTATGACACTGCAAGAGAAGAAATAGAAGAGACTTGTTTCATTTGCAGTCATTAAGATCAGGAAATAAGCTTTTTGTTCATGGTAATTCCTGCTGTGAGTTGCCTCTCAGAGTTTACTCAGAATTGCCATGGTCTGAGCTAGAGGTAATGGACACTCTACTGCACCAGCAGCTACCATGTGTAAAGGTGGGAGGAGAGGAACAAAGCTGTCAGCAACATTGACTTTCCCCCTCTGATTGTAAACAGTGGAGCTTTTTATTGTGTTTTCTCCAGTATAAGTGAGAAATAAGGTGAATTTTGTTAGAACCTCCTTTTTTATTTTTATTTTTTTTTCAGCAATGAGCACAGCTCAACCTGCAGCTCCCTCCTGTTTGTTAGGATGCAGCACAGTTTAGATGGTTCAGTGCTTAAGGAGAAAGGTCTGGCTCTCATGGTCACATTTTCACTATAAAAAATATAATTTTATGCTGTTTTTGAAACAGGATAGCTCTCCTCCTATCTGCTTCCACTAGCTAGCAAGAGAGACAGTTTTTTGGGGCAGAATGGTGTTGGTGTGGACCGGGTGGTGCCTTATAGCCCATATCCAGTTGGATGGTGATGGAAGGAGAGTTTACTGTCCAACATGAGATTAAAACTACAAACTAGTTCTTAAAAATATCTGATTGTCTCCAGGTAGACACTTGCAAAATCCAGCCCAAATGTGTGAGCGGGTTTTGTTTATTTATGGATTATTCAGTGAACATCAATAATCTGGCAAAAAAATCAGTCATAATTAAGATATAAATCAGCTGACTGAAAAATATGAATATAGGTGCGGTGAACATTTAATCACTAGCTACATGATGTTCTTTCCACCTCTGGTTTGACTTTCCTGTTTGTTTCCTCAGTAGGAAAAACAATGACATAAGACAGTTTAATAACAAAACGAGGAAACAGAAAAGTGGAATAAGTCTCACATCATATAAACTTGCCATAAAGATGCTTATCAGTCATTCAAATGCAGCAAATCACTCAATGCTTAACAGCCCAAGTCTTTAATTCTTAATATAAAATAACTTTGTATCTCATCACACCAGTGTTTTAATCTACTGGACTAACAACAATTTTGCTGAATTATTTCCTACATGTTTATCTGCTTTTCTCACTTGAGCACATAAGGGAAATACAAAAATTTTGCAACTGTGAGACTAAAAAAGCCCTTTTTTTTTTTTTTATGTCAGTTGTTTTAAAAGATCTGGAGCATACCAAGTCTTGTCTGTTTGTTTGAGGTTTTATATGTCCACTATTCTGGAATTTCAGGCTGCCCACGGTCCTGGCTTATTTTCTGAATTAGCAAATAATAATAAAAAATAATAAATAATAATATAAGCAAATAAAAAATTTGTCCTTAGCAGAAACTGTGCTGCGAGCACAAGAAGATCCCAGTTTATCTGAGACCAAAAATCTGTTATTCTAAGACATTGTCACCCAACAACAGTCGCTGGGGGCTGCTTGGAGAATACTGACAAGAAAACCTGTGGTCCCTGTGAACTGCCTTGCAGTCTGCCCATAGGAGATTAAAAGCACCAAGACAACGCATCTCGGTGTGTACCTGCTGAACTCGGTTCATGCGGTGTGGGGAGCCCTTCTTGGCACTGAGGCTGAGCACAGAGCCTGTGTGGAGCCGGTGCCCTGCCCCGGCATCTCTGGGGGTCTGCACCTCAGCAGGGTACCAGCAGCCCTGAAGGTGCCTGCTGGAGCAATACCATCTAGTGGCGGATGGAGAAAAAGAATCCCAACCCCCCAACCGTGTGCGGATGGAAAACCGAACAGATAATCTTTAAAAACAAACCCACCTGCTTGTAAATTTCTTTTTTTTCCCCAAGGTTTGTTTCCATGGTAATGCATCGAAAAGGAAGATGTAAAGCACATGACCTGTAGCTGGAGTGGGGCCAGTACCAGGCTCAGGCTGACCAGTGATTTCCCAGCAACAAGCAAACAGCGAGCTGCACATCATCGGCTTTGAAGTGTTAACCACTTGCTTGGAATGATAAACGGCTGTAGGCAGTTGGAGCTTAGCCCCAGAGGAGGGAGTGCAGAGGACAGAGCAGCTGTGAGACGGGCCTTTGCCATGGCTGAGGGAGGGATGTGTAACGTTTGCAACCGGGATGGTCGTGTGGAGGGACATTTCCTATGTCAGAGCTGGCATCTGTAGGGAGTGATCATCTTTATCAGATGTCTACACCATCTGATAAAGCTTCAGCAAACACAGATAGTTCTAGGGGCTCTCATTCTCTTTGCTGAGTGAGAAGGACTCCTGTGCTGGCCAACTGGCCATTTTTTTCCAGTGATTAAAGATCTTCCAAACCCTTCCTCTTTTAGTTTCTTGGTATCCTTGGCTCCATCAAGACTATAAAGAGCTTATATATATCTGTTCTATGAAGCTCTGCATCCCAGAAAGAAAAAATACATGTTTCACAAAAGGTGAACTAAATAGATTGGCTAGCTCTTCGTGAGACTCTAGGCCAAAAGGACAGCAGAATCCAACAACTTTTCAATACAAAGCAGAGAACATGTGGTATAATTAGCAACCAGCTTCTGTGGATACAGAACCAGAGTGACATTCATGGTCAGGTTAGGAAATAAACAATTTCCGTGGGCATTATAGGGGTGACTTGGTCTAGGTGATCCTGCTCAGGCAGGGAGTTTGGACTAGATGATCTTCTAGGTCCCTTCCATCCCCTAATATCTGTGAATCTGTGAATATTCCCTGTTACAATCCTATTGTTGTTATTGCACATCCCAGGATTAGAGCAAAGAGTTTAGCTAATGGAGTTTAGAATTCTCACAGTTTAATTTTCACCTCCTGCTATTACTGCTGTTATTTTTCAAAGAAAACCCAGGGCTGCTGATGGAAGTGGCTGCCTTCCACATGTCTGGTGATATACCTGAGTAGCCTACATTAATAGAGTGGGAAAGGCTTCATTTCCACACCTGGGGTAAGTCAACCAGTACCTACCATTACAGGTGACACTCTAGATACTGAAGGAAAGAGAAATCCCCTTTTTCTGTAGAGGCAACTGTAATCAAAGTCTTGTTACATGCAATTAAACCAGGATGTGACATTTAATATCTCTGACCAGACAAGCAAATGCTCACTAAAGGGTGGGTGGTGTAGATTTCTTTTGCAGGTTGAGGGGGATAGGTTCAGAAAAAAATAGCATATGTTAGCACAAATGCATAGAAAACACAGCCCCTTTTCACTGCTATTTGAGTTAAAGTGCCTGAGAAAATAAAGAATATTAGTTATTAGGAACACTGAAATGGAAAAACTTCCAAAAAACTAAAGTTATGTTTATCAAAAACTGAGCTCAGAAAGTTTCATAGGGAAGAATTCACCATGATAATTGAAAGACAACATTTAAAATATCCTGGTTTTGAAGTCAACAGCTCTGAGCTCATTGACTTTTCCTGGTACTATCTCCCAGCACCAACTAAACCTCAACATCACAAGTATAACTCTTTGTGGGGCAGAAAAATGGTAAGGAGGAGGGATAATTATGTAACTTTTTTGCCCCTTATTTGTTATTTTTTTAACAATTATTAAAGGTAGAGGACTTTATATTTTATGAAAATCTGTTCCTCAGTGGTAACTTGATCAAGCACGCACACACACACACACACACACAAAAAGTCACATCTAACTAATTTCACTCTAGATTATTAGATAAAATTTCAGAGTATTGTTTAGCTGAGACAGACCACAAACCACTTTGCACCTTTGCCAGAAGGGATCTGTCACAAAGGGGAGATTATTTTTAAATAATAATAGATTTTTTCCAATTAAAAAAATACTCCCCAAAGGCAGAACAACTGGGCTGCCCTAAGTGCCCAGGAAAAGCATCAAGACCTGGAGATATTTCTACCATTCTATCCAAACACAGAAGCACTAAGCCACTCATCTAAGATTACACAGGGTCTTCTATCTTCATACTGTGTTGTTTATCTTCCTCCATCTGATTCTCTAAGGAGTTTACCTGCACCTATACTAGAGTTTACTTGCATATATATATATATATATATATATATACTGGAATTTACCTGCACCTTTAGTCTTCTCAGCATCCAGGCAAACACTGCAATTTGCATGTAGGGACTCGTGTGTTTTGAAAAGCTGATGAAGAACAAGCAGCCTTGGAGAGCCTTGAGATGCAGAAGTCTGGGCAAGATTCTCTTTGTTTTTCACTGTGATAATTTTCCATTACCTCATGTCTCTGGCCCCATGACTTCCCTCCCCATACATACACACACTCCTTTTATCTGTGTGAAAATGGAGCCCTTTCCCTCTGTCAGATCATTCACCATGACACCAAAAGATCACTGTCCTCTTCCCTCACCCACAACTGAAGTGAATTCAGCAGTAGAAGTAGCCCCACAGCAGTTCTTGACTTAGAGCTTGATGAAAGGTCTCTGCTCATTTTCACCTCATGGTTAAAATTACAAACAATTAAAGTTAGTCATTAAACATGCTAGAAAATACAAAATACACACGTCTTTGCTATGTGCTATTTATTCTTCAAGGCTACAGTGGATGCCACAAACCTGAGTATGCCACGTAGAGGACACAGAACTGTGAGCACTAGCTCCCCAGTAGCCCCAGGCTAGATGATGGATGCTCCTGTTCTGCTGAAGCCTGCCAGTGGTATGGCAATCATCATCTAAATAAATAATACATTTCATTGAACCTCTCTGACTCTTCCTTGCAGGGAGAAATTTCTCTTGCTGGTTTTTCCAGTGCTTGTTACCATTTCTGCTGAGGTTAGTGGGAATTTGGCCTTTCATGAAATCTTGTGTTAAAATATTGTGGTGATTGCATGCAGAGGAATAAAGGTCTCCTTTTCTGGCCAATTCTTCAGCTTAGAAGGTCCCATTCAAAATTAATCTGATGTACTGAAAAATGGCTAAGTGTGATGTAACTGTGGTTATCAGTAAATTCAATTAAGGATTAGTGTGTTCCTTTCATTGCTGTGCCAAAATGATGATCTTTCCCCTGGGAACATTAACTATCAAACACTTAACCCTGAGCCTTAACTTTATGCCCAGGGATTCTTGCTGATCTGTTGCTGAATACACAGAAGATAGGGCCAGCAGATACCTAGTCAGCTGTACCTGACCTGGAGCTGCTTTTCCAGATTATTTGAAGGCAATTGATGCTTGATCTTATTATCATTCACCAGCTACTCCAGCAAGCCTGGAGCAGAGGGACTTAACTTGCAGTTTGACTTCCTCAGTCCTTCTCCTATGTTAGATATTCAGGTATTACACACTTTTAGGGTTTACTTTTTCTATAAAGGCAAACAATGCCACAGGGGATCTGTGCTTGGTTTTTCTTTCCTTCAGGCTACCTATGAAGCCTCACAGAACCCAACATTGCTTACCTGTTTTCCTTCCCCCAGAGGAGTCTTGTAGGACATGAGCAACACCAAGACTAAAGAGGAGCTGAAGAACAAGGTCCTGCCCAGAGGACCTCAGCCCTGCCCCACAGCAAAGGCCTTTCTAAGTAGTTTGAAGGAAACCATATCAGAAACTCCCTGTTACTTGTTAGCATCTCAGAGACTCACTCTAACTGTAGGTCACTACCATCTACAAAAAAAAAAAGTGGCCCTGAAAGAAAGCAAAGCTTCACCTTAGCTGAAACTCAGAGAGCCACAGTGGTGCCTGGCTGCCATGTTCCAGAACTCAGCTGTGACTGTCCAGCTCCTCACTTTAAGCAATATCTCCAATGAGATATCTTAATGAGCTATGAAAATGCTCTTGAACCTGCTTCCCAGCTCCTCATTTCCCAGTGCTGGAGGAGCAAAGGACCAGGGTGAGCTGAACAAAACAAGGTTGAACTCAGGTGACTGAGAAGAAACGTGGTGAAAAGAGGATGCTTCCCAGAGCCTGAGACAATGCATTTAGCAGCAGGAATCTCTTTCAGCTTCCACCTGTGCAGAGAGCAGAGTCACCTGTGCCTGGCCAAAACATGCATCCCAGGTATTATTTCTGCTGGTGCCAGGGCTGCAGTACCTTAAATAATGAAAACTGTAATCATGTTCTAGAAAAATACCTGAATCTAGAGTGTCTTTATTGTGAGCTTTCAATACTTAAAGGGGACTGATAAGAAAGATTGGTACAATCTTTTTAGCAGGGCCTGCTGTGACAGAACATGGGGTGCTGGTTTTAAACTAAAAGATGGGAGATTTAGCCTAGATATGAGGAAGAATTTTTTTACAATGAGGGTGGTGATACCCTGACCCAGGTTGCCCAGGGAGGCAACAGAAACCCCATCCCTGGAAATATTCAAGACCAGGATGCAGAGGGCTCTGAGTACCCTGAGCTAGTGAAAGATGTCCCTGCTGACTGCAGTGGAGCTGGACTAGCTGACCTTTAAATGTCTTTTCCAACCCAACAGCATTCTGTGATGCTATGACATCTTTTATCTTCTCCTGACACTGAACAGGGCTGGAGGCAGCCTCAGATCCAGCACACAGCGGTGCTCCTACAGCCGCGGCCCCTCCCTGCCAGGAGCGGCCAAAGGGCAGAGCCAGTGCCCGACCCCTTGCCCGGGAGATGCCGGCAGCTCTCGGCTACCTCCCCGGAGCCCTCCCCGGCGGCAGGCCGGCTGGGTGAGTGGTGCTGCCCAGCGCCTTGGGAAGGCAGCAGCCTGTAGATGGTGCTGCTCGGCAGGGAATGAACCCCGGCTGCCAGGGAACACCCCCCTCGGCACCCACCCATCCATCCATCCACCCACCGGTGTTTGCAACCGCGTCCTCCTGATGAGAAGCGCTGGGAAGCCGCCCCCGAGCAGGTCTGGGGGGCTGTGAAAGACCAGCCATCCTAGCAGCCCTGGGCAGGAGAGGTGGCTGGGTTTGGGGCATTTATTGAACTGCTTCATTAGAATAAACACAGTTTAAAAGGCACCTTCTAGAAACCTGCTGCACTCTTTTGAAATTATTTCAGTAGAAAAGGAAAGGAGGCTGAGCTCTAATCGAAGTTTATTTCATAGAATCATAGAATCGTTAGGTTGGAAGAGACCTTTAAGATCATCGAGTCCAACCGTTCACCCTTCACTGCCAGGGTCCCTAAACCATGTCCCCCAGCACCACAGCCACACGGGTTTTAAACACTTCCAGGGATGGGGACTCCACCACCTCCCTGGGCAGCCCATTCCAATGCCCAACCACCCTCTCTGGAAAGAAATTTTTCCTGATATCTAACCTAAATTTCCCTTGATGCAACTTGCAGCTATTCCCCTTCGTCCTGGTATTTTTAACTTGGGAGAAGAGGTCGACCCCAACTTCCCTTCAGGTAGCTGTAGAGAACAAAAAGGTCCCCCCCTGAGCCTCCTCTTCTCCAGACTAAACAATCCCAGCTCCCTCAGCCTCTCCTCATAGGAGAAACTCTCCAGACTCTTCACCTTATCTGTGGCTGTTACAGTAGAAAAAAAACCCCCAACTAGCTAAATCACATAATATTTTATAATCCAGCATCCACTTTTCATTGACAGGCTCTGTAGTTTTAAAGTCCTTACCTGCTTTGCTCACCAGTGAAGTGTCACATACCATGTCACATAGGCAGGCTCCTAGTGCACTGGGACCTGTGAGGACCTAGCTGCAAGCAGAACCTCAGGCTTGCAGCTCACAGCTGTCCCTGTGCTGGGACAGTGGCTGCTTGGCACAGCCATTGGCCATTTCTGCTGCACACCTCAGGCATGCCTGGGGTGCTACCAAAAGGCTACACACAAGTAGTGTGTAGAAGAACAGAAGCTGTTGATGTTCATGTCCAGTCTAGGCTTTAGTATTGGTAACAACTCTGTATCTGAATTTGCTCGCTGTTTTGCTGGGTTATTAATATTTCTTTCTTTTTTTTTTTCTTTTTTTTTTCTTTCCAGTTAATGCTATATAATGGCAATCACAGACTGAACTCTGAAGAATCTGTCCCACTGGGATTTGTACTACGTGTCAGGCTGCAGTCTGACCTAAAGGCCATGAAAGCAGAAAAGACTGTTGTTGCCTTGGGTGAATATTGACAGGTTGCTACGACCAGACTGCAGGGGAAATTTGTGCTCTGCAATTGCTGTGTAAGAGCAGCCAGCCTGAAGGTGACAATTTCCTAAGACAGAACATCTCATCTCCCCAGAGATCAGGTCAGGTGTAAACACACCTCTCCTTTGGTACACAAAAGCATAACTACCATTCCTGGAATTGCCCTGGGAAGAGTGCTGATATCTTACCTGTGCAAAGAAACAGAACCTCACAGGAATGCCTTGTTCTTCTCTCTTTCTTCCATAAAATTGAGCCCAGCAACTCCCTCAGATATGTATTTTTCACTCAGAACATACCACTTCAGATCAGTTGGTCTGGATCTATCCACAAGAGATGCTGAACATTGATACTTAGCCCCCACAAAAATCCCATCCACAACTAAGGTTTTCCTCTACTTTTCTCACCTCCAGGACCTCATTCAGCTGGGATTTTCAGAGAAGCAACTATTCTCCCCAGCACATTTACCCAGTTTCAGTGGCTGGGTGGTCATCCCAGACTGAGAAGAAATGGGCTTTTCTTCTGGGACATGCAATGGAAGTTCAAATTTACATCTGCCTTCAAATACCCAGCAAAAAATGAACCTGGAATGGCAACTCCCTTAGGCACTTTGATGCTTCATTGACTTTATGTAAGAAAAGGTATTGCTCTTAAACTTCTAGTGTATCACATAACCCCCAAACAAAACTCCAACCCACTGAAAGATTTTTCAGAGAACCAAGATTTGTCTTACAAGTATGGAAGTCTAAACATCACTCAGGATGCAGTGATGTCCTCCCAGGCATGTCCCAAGCAGCCCTGCCAGGTTTCACATGCAATCCAGCCCTCCTCTGTGGCCACCTCCTGGGTAAGAGCAGAGCAAGGAGTATTCTTAGTATTCAAGCCAGATGACATGCAGTAGAAACCACACCTGAAAAGACAAAAAGCAGAATGTTTCTGCCCAAATGTAATCTGACCAGAGCAGTGAGATAAATGAACTTTTACTTTTCCTCCATTATATAAAGGTGGTGAAATTTTTCATAATCACAACTAATGAAAGTATTGTCATGCCTCATTCAACATGCCATGGCTCAAAATGCTTTGGTTTGCTCCTCTTGCAATAGCCAAAGAAACATCGTGTTCTGCAACTCAGGTTTTAATTTTGCAGCCTGATATCCTAGCGTGAGCCTGGGCTGGTTTTTTTGAATTCCAGTTAGGTAGCAGACTAATCTGGCAGTCTGAAGGGAAGGATTTGATAGCCCTGGCCCAAGCACTGAGCAGGTAATAAAAAAGGGTTGTTATTAGTCATTTGCCAAACGTAAAAAGAAGATCCAGATCTAGGCTTAATAAATTCTTCCTTGTATGAAATAACAGTTATAGCTGTTTCTATAAAAATGTCAAAATCTTTATGCAAAGTAAGTGTTTCTTTGGAGCATAAAACACAGTCCTACAAAGTAATAAAAACCACTTGTGTCACTACATAGACTTCACTCTGAAGTGTCACTCTGCAAGGGGAGGGCTGTGAACTCAAGCAGCAGGTTTATTCTCACGTGGGGTGAGACAGCACAATGACAAGAACAGTTAAAGCTACAGTGCAAGAACTAAACTGGGGGCACTACAAGAAGCAGGTAGAGAGAAGTATTGCCCTAGCTGTGGATCTCCTAAAAAGCCATTCTGCTTTTTCTGTTTTGGTGATGTTTTGGCCATATTTTCCTTTGAGAAACTCTAGAGCTGTCACCTACTCAGAGATAAGAGCAAGATCAGAGATGGATCAAACCCTGAGCTGATGGGAGGTGAGTGGATTAGGTGACTGGGCAGCAAACAACAAAGCCAGCACTGTGAGATTAGTTTGGGTGCTGGGCACAACTGACAAAAGGCAGGTTCAGACAACTGGTGATGCTGTGTGTGGAAAAAATCACTGCAGCAGTGGGGATGGTGCAGCTGTGAGCAGCCTGACTGCAGGGAGACAAGAGGTGTTGTTGCAGGAGCCTTGGCCAGCTGTCCTGTGCAGTTTTCTCTCTGGTGTTGACAGCTTGGGAGGGGTGCAAATGCTCCATACCTGGGCCAGTGCCTGGCCTGGTTGGTATGCAGTGCTTTGAGGCCTCCAAACCTCAAATCTCAGCCAAAGCTCCTGAAGAGTAACAGGAGGTTGGTGGAAGCCAGGGGGCCTGATGATGCCCTCCAGGGACCCCCAGGGTGGCCATGAGCTCTAACATAAATGTCCCCAAACTTTCATTCTTCCTGAGCAGCCCAAGAAGCAGAACTGTCTGGATCATAAATAGCAACCAGTTTCCCTTGAAGACAGATACACTTTTCATACATTGAGATCTTGAGACTCAGGCATCCTGGTGACCCTGGAAAAAGTCATCACGCCACAGCAGGAGTGAGAGTGACATTTCTCAGCTGAGATGCCAGAAGCAGTGTAAGTGCAAATTCAGGGCTTCTTCTGGGTTAAAATAGCCTCTGAAAGGGTATGAACTGCTGCAGAGCTCAGCAAGCAGTTTGAGGAAGCTCATGTTTCCTCTCCCAGCAGCTCATCATGCCCTGTCAACATTTCTCTGAAAGGACAGAGAACAGCATGTGCCCAGACCTTGCCTAGACCTTGCCTGCCTTGCTGCAGGTAGAAGCACACAAACACTTTAAAATGGCTATCATCAAGTTTCAGAGCTTGGAAAAGATGAATGTTACCCAAAAAGTAGCATTATAAGAAGTGCCTGTGGAACCATAGCAATGGTTTCACCATCCACACCATAGGTTCAAAAGCAGCAGGGAGAAGGGATCAGAAGTGGTACCAAAGCAGCAGGTAGGAGCCTGCTGGCATGGCCAATATACATCTCCCTTACAGCCTGAGCCCTGCACAGCTAGGAACTCCAGTTCTGCAGGCTTTTGGCTCACAAAACCCACACAACAAAACAAAGTGCACAAATGGATGCTTTTCTACAAAAAAAAGAGACCTCACCTGGAGTGCTGCATCCAGTTCTGGAGCCTCAGCACAGGAAAGACATGGAGATGATGGAGTGGGTCCAGAGGAGGCCACAAAGATGATCAGAGGCTGAAACAGCTCTGCTATGAGGACAGGCTGAAGGAGCTGGGGTTGTTCAGCCTGGAGAAGCGAAGGCTCTGGGGAGACCTTATAGCCACCTTCCAGTGCCTGAAGGGGTTCCAGGAAGGCTGCAGAGGGGCTGTTTCCAAGGGCCTGGAGTGAAAGGACAAGGGGTAATGGGTTTAAATGAGAGCAGAGGAGATTGAGACTGGATATCAGGAAGAAGTTCTTCCCTTGAGGGTGGTGGATCAGTGGCACAGGCTCCCCAGGGAGGTGGCTGGGGCACCATCCCTGGAGCTATTCCAGGTGAGGTTGGCCAAGGCTCTGAGCAGCCTGGTCTAGTTGAGGGTGTCCCTGCTCCCTGCCCTTTGGAGGTCCCTTCCAGCCCTAAACATTCTATGAATTCAATGATTCTATGATTCTCATGCTCTTGTACATGAGGCAAGAGACTGGAGCCTCTGTGGTACTTCTCTGTTGGGTGACTAAGAGCTCCAGCATAGCTCTTGGGCACAGCCATGTTGGCAGCAGCAACCACCCACTCAGCTCAACTTCTACAAGCCACTATCTCCAGTAGAGCCCTTTAAACTGGATTTCTGAAAGAACTCACCTCCACAGCAGCATGCTGGCATTGCACAGGTCACAGGGAACTCAGAATAACCATCTGGAGGGGACAATGCCATCAGTTAACTTCCTATGGTTGCTTCTGTGGCTTTGTTTTGTTCCCAGGGTTTCTGTAGGGATCAACTCTCCCATATCTGCTTGACCACATCCTTATCCAACTTCCATCAGTTCTGTCACTGTTGGAGGGGAGTTAACTCTCACTTTCTACTGTGGTTCACGCTACAGAAATGAAATTCTATCTAAGCTTCTCCCAAACTCAGAGGCAGAGACCACAGAAGCTGAAGCAGATCTGTGTCCTTCCATTATTATCAGGACATCTTTCTAACAAGCAGCCTATTGCAGAATTGACAGCAGGGTACTCCATCCTAAAGAAAGGATCTGAAAAGCAGAGAAAAGCACATTTGAAGGCTTACCTAAAAACTTCTTTTTTTATGAAAAACCCCGCATTTCAGCCATCAGATTCAAACCCAGGAAGATAAAACAATTCTCATGCTGTAGCTGTGGAGCACACACAAGAGCTGAAAGGCAATGAGTGCTCATCACAGGGAGCAACAAATCACCAGAACCCAGTGTTGATCTGCACTTGGGCTTTGAATGCATTTTAATTAAAGAAAATGTAGAAATAACGAGGATTTAGTGTTTCTGCAATGCCAATATGGAATGTCATTTATGGATGTGCAGGGACATGCAGTAAAGTATCTTTGGAGATTAAATTTACTGCTGATACTTAGTCCTAACTGCAGAGCAAGCCCTGCATCCCTGCAGTGCAGCCACCCCTTAAAGCATTCACCCTGTCACAGAGCAGTGCCTCAGGGCTGGCTCTTTATAAGGCTTGAACTTAGACTGGTGTGAGTGAGACAGGCTTACTGAAGAGGAGCTGGCTAGTAAAATCCTTTCAGAAATCATGTGTATTGAGCTCATGTTCCAGGTACTTTAGACAGCATCAATGCTCACTCATTTTAGAAATGAAATTGTTGTTGTAGGAACGTGCATCCTCTTCTTCACAGGTAGGGAGGCTAAATCCCAGCTCTGTACAGAAGGAAATTCCCTGTAGATGAACCAGGGTGGGGTTTTTTTGTTCTGGTTTGTTTTGTTGTTTTTTTTTTCCCAGGGAGCTGTGCTTTTGCAGTTGGATACTGAAAGAATGATGAAGCCAGTGGCCTGAAACCCAACATTTGCAGATGCTTTCTTAACCCTTTCTATGCACTGGTCCCAGGTCATAGAGATGGCCATGGTCAGGGTTCCTGCTTCTCACATATGCACAAGGTGCAGTCTGCTCCATCTCTATCAATACCTGCAGGCCAGTGGGACTGAGCAAAGCAATGCTGCCTCATGGGAGGGACCACAGAGCTGTTGAAGTCTGGTTAAAAGAAAGCAAGGTGGAGGTCAAAGGCAGAAGAGCAGGTTTCTCTAGTGGGAGAGAAGAGGAGGGGATGCTCCTGCCCACAGAGCAGATTTACAGCATTAAAGTGTCTACTGGGAACTTCCACGAAACCCAGGGCCCTGACCTTTCTATGGCTAAGGGGATTTTCCTTTCCCCCCTTCTTCAGACCTGTCTCTGCTCAGCATTAAGCACCTCTGGGCAATTGGGAAGCAGCTCAGCTGTTGCTGAGCTCCTATCTGTAGTCACTAAAGGATCAACACAGGTGAAAACTCAGATCAAGCTCAGGAATTTTCCAACCACGCTGCATTTCCACAGCCTGGAAGCACTCTCTGCAGAGAAACACTTCAGAGATGTGAGCTTTGCATTGTCTGCTTTTCCAGTCAGCCTTTTCCCCTCAAAGACATCATCTTCTAGAGCCCATGCAGTTTCTGGGCAGCACAACAGAGGCATCAATATTCATTAATGCAATTTTTTAACAGCTTCTTTAGAAAAAAAACTTTTTGCAAGAGGAGAAAAAAAAGACCACCTGTAATTTAAAAAACTATTATATCTAGTCCTTTAAGTTACTTTCAGATGTAGTAATACTCCAGTAATAATAAAATAATCCTGCACTAATACAGGGGCTTTCCTCTCCAAGTGCTTTAAAGATTATTTCACCCTCTTCCCACCAGAATCTTGGCAGAATTGCAGGCTGCAGGAGAACACTGACTGAGACCCATGGCTGGGAACTGGCCAACTGGAAAGCAAGTTGGGACTCTGTTTGGAAATGGGCAGCCTGAATCCAGCACTCAGCCATGTACACAGGGCTGTTATTACCTCCACAAACATCCAGAAGTCAGTCTGCGAGATGTGGAAAACCATTTTTTAACCTCAGAGTACTCAATCAAAACCAGCACAGCCACATGAAACCAGCAGCCTGGTACCAACCCAACTGGCCAACTCAGATCTGCTCAAGACTTGCCATGGAGTGACTTTGTGGTAGAAAATTTCCTGTCAGATAAAATAGCAGCTGTGCTCCCATAGCCAGCACAAAGCACAGAAGCTAACACACTCACGTGGCTACATGTGCATGCCAACACTTGGCTGTGGAAAATGTTCATCCAGCCTGGAGATCTGCTATCATGTTGATTCAATGCTTAATTAATTAACTGAATTTTTCTGGTATTTTAAATTTTGCTCACATGCACTAAACAAAGTGTCATGCATTTCTGGTGCTTATTTGGCCGTGTTTAGGCAACCCGAGGAAGAACAATCTGCAATTTGGCACAATTTCCCCAAATAATCCCATGCTACAAAAAAAAATGGTGAGTCAAAGTGAAGATCTCCAGAGCTTGGAAAAGCTTCTTTGGCAAACTGCACCACCCCAAGTGGGACACACACTCTGGATTTGGCTGCAGGGTGCTGAACCAGCAAATTTCTCTTCTGCATTTAAAAAAGGAATATATATATATATAAAATCACACATAAGTAAGTGTGTATCTGGATATCTGTCATCTCACCACAGTGATTAGCAGCATATTTATTTAAAGAGAAGAGGCAAATACAGTCACTGTTATATACATGACAACTTCCACATGTATATAAACCTTGAAAGGTGAGTTATCATGCATGGGGAGAATAAATCATCCTGGAAATATTTGGGGATGTCCCACAGTCCCTCACCACTCCCTCAGGAAACAGAATGTGGAGAAGCTAAAATAAATTGGAGAGTTGAGCAGTAATTTATTTTCCCGTCTGGAAAAGATAATTTAACCACTCAATTAAATATTGCCTAAAGCCATACTATTAGACTTGCACATCCCATCTGTAATACAGACAGTTCTTGCTCTTATAATGCTGGTCTTGCTGTCTGATACTTAAAAATTCTGGTTTAATTAGATGACACCTTCCACAAAAGCCGAGCTATTGGCACACGATAATTCAAGTACTATCTAGGAATTTTTGCCATCCAAGAAACCTTCTGTAGGAATCATTTTCTCTTATCTCTGACACATAATAGCAGGTTGCAATAAATAATTAATAAATTGGTGATTTTTTAATATTTTTTTTTTTTTTACCTTCTGTTATTTTGAAGCACAGGGCTTCAGTTTGGGCTCTTTTCTCTCATTTATTCAGCAGTTTTCACCTAAGACCATCCACAAATCAGATACTTTTATAATGTATTTTTCATTGATTTCTCTGAAGTGTTGATTCAATATTGAAACAGACCATTTTAATACTGAATTAAGATACAAATATCCCCATTATGAGGAGCTTTAATTATGATAGCAGTTATTACACCTAATTACAGCTGCCTGGAAACAATCCAGTTGATTGGAGAGGTTTGTGAGTGATGTCTGGATGGTCAATATACTCTTTGATGAACTCAAATACACTCAATCATTTCCTCATCAACTGATGCTGAGGAACTCTGAGCATTAAGACAGTACATCAAACACATGCCTTAAAGGTTTGTTACAGCAGTGCTGTCAAGGAGGTGGACTGGGCAGGCTGCCTTGCCATGGGCTGGTGGCAGGCACAGAGCAGAAACACCTTTTTGCCCTTGGGTACCACCAGCTTTTCACCCACTTGTGGGCAGGAACAAGGAACCCCATTTTCCTCTCACTGCTTCACCTCTGGGCAGGGGCTTGTGTGTGTGGAGGGGGGATATTTCATAAGGGGCTGTTTTCAGGAGTGCCTGGCAATGCCTCCAATCTCCTTGCTGCCCACTCACTCCACCATGCAGCAGACAATTCTCTGCAGCAGTTTAAAGTGTCAAAAGCCCCACAACCCCTCCGAGGTCTCACCTGAGAGCTGAAAACATCTGGGATCCACAGACTTCTGCCTTGGAATTAGAGCATCTCCTCCAGCATGTTTGTGCTCCCAGGTCTCTGTGTTTCCCCAACTGTCCCCGAGGGAGGCAGCACTGCTGCCCACCCATTTCAGCTCCCCAGAGCAGCCCCATCCTGGGGCACACATTCAGCTCAGTGGCAGTCTTACAGGTGCTGAAGAAATGCAAGCCCAGTGGTGCACCACAGCCAGTGGTGCACCAGCCCACAGCCAGTGGTGCAGCTTGGCAAGGTTTAGGAAGAGTATTTTAAAGCAGTGATGCAACAATTACAGAGCTAAAAATGAAAGATCATTAAGGTTGCAGTTAACAGTAACTCCTCTAGAGAAGAGGAGACTGAGGAGACCTTAGTGCCCTCTACAACTACCCAAAAGGAGGTTGCACCGAGGCTGGTGTTGGTCTCTTCTCTCAAATTAGTAATGCTAGGATGAGGGGAAATGGCCTCAAGTTGCATCAGGGGAGGTTTAGATTGGATATTAGGAAGAAATTCTTCACTGAGAGGTTAGTTGAGTGCTGGAACAGGCTGCCCAGGGAGGTGGTGGAGTCACCATCCCTGGAGGTGTTTAAAGAATGAATAGATGTGGCCCTTGAGGACATGGGGGAGTGGTTAGAGAAATGCTAGGACATTGCTCATGTCCAGCTTCTCATCCACCAACACCCCCAAGTCCTTTTCTGCTGAGCTGCCTTCCAGCACCTCCTTCCCCAGCCTGTATTTATAGTGAGGGTTGTTCTGGCCCAGGTGCAGGACTCTGCACTTAGTCTTGTTGAACCTCATGAGGTTCACCTGGGCCCACCTCTCCAGCCTATCCAGGTCCCTCTGGATGACATCCCATCCCTCCAGCCTTTCAACAGCACCACTCAGCTTGGACTCTCCTGCAGTGCCAAGAGCAGTAGGGTTCAAACTGTAGGAGCCACCAGCTGTGCTGCTGGGGTATGTCCTGTCTGTGATCTCAGAGTACCTGAAAACAAATAAAATGCATCAGCTTCAAATCTGAAATATGAAGAGATCCTCAGCTCTGTGATGGCTTTCTATCTGCAATGGTAATACAAATTCTATATTCTAGTAAGACCTTCACACATGCTATACAAATAGAAAGGGGGAGGATCCCAGCCATGGTCAGAGCACAAGAATATCACCTACTCTGATCTGGTAGTCATGATGCTACCAGACAGCAGCTCCTCAGCACTTGCAGCCTGAAAGCACTCTTCAAATACCCACCTTTTGACATTCCCATTAGACCCATGTGCAATGTTATCCCCCTTTCTTCTACACGGGAGACAGGAGGGTACAGGTGATGAATTCTCCCATCAGAGATCAAGCAACACAAGTCATGAACAAAACCCAGATGACCCTCTTTCCTCCACCTCCCATCTGCTTTAACCCATCAGTAGTCCACCCTCTGTTGGGTGAGGAAAAGAGGCAGGCAGAATGCTGTTGGGAATACAGTTATATTTATGGACTAGTTCAATCAGTTCCTCCATTTGTTTTGTCAGATGATCTTCCATCTCTTCACCCCCTACCCACCCCCACCATCTGCTTGAAAGAACCATCTGCTTAGAAGTTTGGGGGAATTTACATGTGATTGAAATTTTTGCACCACAAGCACAACTGAATGAGGTGGATCTTCTTGCATGGTGCCAGGGAGAAGCACTTCATGCTTCAGATCCCCATGACAGGGCTCCTTAGGAGCTCCATCCCCCTAGCTCAGTAGATAACTAGAGAAGCATCAATGTAAGAGTGTTTCTCCCAAACCCCATTAAAATTCTTTACCTTAACGATGTTACCACTGGATGCAGAGTGCATTGTGATTTCTTTATATTGTACCACATTTATGAGCCTTAGGAATCAGCCAGGGACAAAAAGGATGATGAAGATGTATCTGTTTACGTTGTTTGAATACTTTTAGTTCATATCTGGTTTGCTTTTCTGCTGCTTACTTGGTAGCAGTGGTTTATGGAAGGGCTTTGGACAACTCGTTCAGTCTTCACACATCCTCAGGAATGGCTGGAGCATTGGTAGCTCTTAGAGGAACAACTGTCAATACCTTCTACATGCATCAGTCCCTGCAGGTTTCATGAAATACCATGAAGACAAAGCCAGGAGGCTGACTTCCTTCAAAGAGCCTCAGAGATGGCGAGAAAATAAATAAATCTGTAAATACCAAATTGCAAAAGATAATTCCTTCCCTGTTAGATTTCCAACAGAAGCTCACAACACAGCTCAGATCCCTGTGTGCATATGCAGATGTTTCAGCCATATGCAACAACATACGGCTCACTTCTCACAATAACTAGTCTTTTTTTTTTTCCTGTGTGAAGCTACAAACCCACAAAACTACAAACAAGGAGTGTCCCAGCCTGCTTAGGACAGAAGGCTGTCTCTGCTGTCTTCATCTCTCCCACCAGCCAAACACTGGTTCAGCTTCCTCTCTTTCTCCAGTCTGCTTCCCCGTTATCCTGGCATAATTCAAGCTCTGCAGAAAACATCTTTGTCCCAGATCAGACTTCAAGTTGAGTCACATTGGCCACCTGGGCCAGTCTCTGAAACCCAAGAGCCTCTCCTTGCTTTCTTTCCACGTGGTGGTGCTAGGGGTTTGCTCCACCACAGTAAGCCTCGTACCACCCATGTTAATGGCAAAGGAAATTAGAAGTAGGCATCTTTTATCTTGAACAGCCAGGTGTTTGATCATGGTGTCTGCTGCCTCTGCTGGAAGATCAATAGCAATAAATTAAGTGGTGCTCAACTCGTACTGATCAGATCACCTCCCTGCCCCAGACGTCCCCATGGTGGAAGAGGCTGGTTGCAAATACCAGCCAAAGTCCTCCCCAGGCATCCTTTAGCAGCAGCACACGTGTTGAAAAGCCACTGGCTTAGAGTGTCACCAAATGCCAGACATCTCTGCTGTCTGATTAGAGACCAGATTTTGTGTTTGAAAAAGTTATTTGTAGGGCAGAGGTTTGGGTTTTTTTTTTTGTTGGGGTTTGTTGTTTGGTTTTTTATCCAGATGCTGGGGGAAAAGTTGTTAGCTCAGATGAAATTCACTACAAGCACTTGAGACTGAAAAGGTGATGGCTGTTAAACAGAGCAAAAGTTAATTCTTTTTTGTTATAACAGCCACAAAAAGGGAAGGAGAAGCTTGAGGGTTCCAGCCTGACTTGCTGAGAGATACAAAAACAGACCTACAGGCTATTTTAAGCTTATAAACCAAAAAGCAGATCGGTGTGCCTGGCAATGCAGGATCATGGAGAAATATTTCAAGTTATTATAAAATTCCCAAAACAGAGAAACTCAGAATAGCTGCTGGGATCAGGTTGGGCTTCACCCAAAATAATTCAAGTGGCTGCACACATCTCACATCCTGGAGAGGACTCAGCACCTTGCAGCCAAAGCCTGTGTCAGGAGGGCTCCCACTCGTGGCAATAAAATCTTTGTGAAGTTCTACTTGGAGTGTGTAGCTTCAGTCAGGTAACAGTGGGTGACTTTGATTGATATGCCAATCAAAATGTGATCCCTTTTAAAGGGAAACCTCTCTGGGTATTTTGATTTGCAAAACAGTAATGATTCTTTTAAAATTATTATTTTTTTTAACACTTTACCTACTCCACAACTTATATTCAAACTTTGAAAATTTCCTTCAGGCTTGGAGCTTTTAGCATTTCCTACTTGCTCAACACAACTTGCAACATCACAACTTTGCTTGACACAAATACAGTCTGCTGCCAATTCCTTAAGCACAAAAATGTTATTTCCAGTAGAAATATGGATAAGGCAAACAGTAAAAACCATGATTTTTTGAGATTTTTATTCACTCAAGGTACTGCTTTATTCACTGAGAAAAAAAAAATAAATCCTGCCCCATGTCTATTCACAGACAGTTTCTGAGTCCTAAATGCCTGTCAAAAGCAAATAATGTGACTTTCTGGAGAGATACAGATATTTCAGACCTCTTCTGGAAATTTATTGAAGGAAATATCAATGTTTACATAGAATCACAGAATGTTAGGGGTTAGAAGGAACCTCTAGAGATCATCAAATCCAACCCCCAAATGTAAGAGAGAATATTTGGGAGAAAAAAAAAAATCAGAGCTACAAAGATATGAAAAGATAAAACCTGTTTATTTTTTAAATTGATTTCTCAGTTTCTTTTCTAAATAAGACTCTGTAGATCCAGAGGAATGTTGAAAGTTGCTGCAAAGTCCTGAAGCCCTGCTGGCTGATCTCAGCATGAGAAGTAGCTGTGGAAGACACCAAGCTTCGCTCATTTGGGAGCAAAGGAAGAGTAGGTTGGTTATGGAAACCAGAGGATGTCCATCTGGTCACAAATCCATCCTGCCCCATCTGTTCACAGTCTTTACCAATAATGGATGTGGGAGGGACCATAACTCCAGTGCCATGGGGGGGCTGAAGGACCCTAACCTGAATGAGAAATTGGGTCACTTGCTCTTCTAGAAGTACCTACTGTAAATTCTTTTATTTTATTATAAACTCTAATTATCTGCTTCAGTTTAACCAGTTGCATTTCACAAGTGAAGGAAATGTGCAGTTGCTGTGTTCCATTGTGCTGTCAGCAACTTAGCCCTGACTGAAATATGTCTGTGTTGCAAAACCACTGAACTAGTCACTCCTTTAGCCCTCAGAAACACTGCCCATACAGAGCACCTTACTGATCTAATAAGAATGAGCATCACTCTCTTGCCTTAAAGCCATCCATTTAAGCAGTTACTGATCTGCAAATAAAATCCATAATGGCTTTTAAAATGTTACTCAAATTAGTGCTTAATTACCCGTCCTCCTTTGGGAAGTCAGATTGTGTGTTTATTTAAGCAAGGCTTTACATGGCCTGGCAGTCTGGACCACTGAGGTTAGTGGTAACTGAGATCTGGAAAAGAATGAGAGCTGGAGGTACACCCAGGAGTTAGAGGATGCTCAGAGGGTGTTGTCCCTCTGTGAACACAGATCCCCTAGAGAGACTTGGTCTCTTCATTTGGTGAAGCCCCAGTCAGGTCTGCCAAGGTCCTTAGTATCCTTGACTGCCTTTTCTGAGAGCTCCCAGAAGAGCAGGGTGCTGCCCATATCCCCTTCCTGAGGGTCCTCACAGTCTGTACTCACCAGTTTGCTTTTCTCATGCCTCTATAATCCTCTGCTCAGCCACCAGTGCTGCCCCTAAACCCCTAAAACAGCACAAACTACAGCCTTTCCCTTTCCAGATCTCCACCTACTTTGCCAAGTTCATTTGTTCTGCAACAACTAAGGGAGAGTGCCAGTTCAGCTCAGCCCAAACTTGTCCTTTAGACATCAGGCATGCTTTATAGCTTTTCAACACCTCTAACAAGGGGGAGCAGTCAAGATCTTGCTGAACACAGGTAGCCATGACTGTCTGCTGGATGACTTGGGCTCTGATGATTAAATGTCCTCCATTCTTGACTCAGCTGATATCCCTTCTATGTTCCCCTTGCCCTCTTAGTCAGGGGCTCCTGTTGATATGGGGGGAATTACTAACAAGAACAGTGTATGTTTAAAACTAACCCTGAAGAAACAGCTAGCACAGCTGTGCTCATGAAGCAGAAATAACTTAGAAAAGCTTCAAGGGAGCAGGATAATAAAAGAGATAAGGAAGCATCAAGATTGTTAAGGAATTTGATGTGAGAAATACGGTCACATTTTAAATGGAAACTTATTCTGGGACAAAATCTGTCAAACAAAGATTACAGCGCTGGGTTCATGCCTACAACAGCCACATGCACCCTGAACCCCCTGGTTCTCCAGTATTTTATAGTGTATTACAATTGCATCTTCTTATGTATAAAAGAATCACTGTTACTTATTCATATATTTCTGAGAGGCAATACTCTGCCCCTTGCTTATCCAATAACTACTGTTAGATATTCCATTATTTCTGGAAGTGATATCCCCCCCCTTACCTGTCAGAAAGCTATTGTTACATCATATTCATCTATTTCTGGGATTCCCTGCCCCTTATCAACTGATGCATTCCTCACTCCTGCACCCAGCACCAACTGCCAAGGACGTACAGCAGCTGGCAATAGCAAGGATGGAAAGCAGGGGAGTGATGCTCAGACAGCCCCTGACACCTGACAGTGCTGCTCCCTCCTGCTACCCCTGGGGTCCAAGGGCTCCAGATGACCAACAGGGCCCAACAGAAACTGGGAGGGGCTCAGGGAGCACTGTGCTGGGCTTCTCTCCAGTGTGGCCCGTCTGTCTTGCACACTGCTCTGTTGGAGGGGCCTTAAAGGCCACCTGCCAGTTCTCCCAGCACTTGTGAGTGCACTTTGTTGGAGCCCACCAGGGGCCTATGCATCTCCACTTACCCTTACTGGTCTTTAAGTTCACCCTCCACTTCCTGATCCAACCAGGTCCTCTCGCACTATGGGTACATCAACTTTGCTCCAGCCTGCGTGCTGGATCTCCAGGGCCTGCTAAACCAGATGGAATCTTAGGCCACAAGACCTGATAGGTCATATGGACTGCCAATGTGCCCTGGTGCTGGACCCGCATTCCCCTGAGGAGGGGGTTTACTCTGATTGCCTGACAGTGCAAGGTCAGGTGTGCCAGTGCTTACTGCATCTCCTACAGACCATGGCACCATGGTCACAACCCTACCCAGCTGCTCTTCTTCCACAGAGCAGGTGCTTGCCGGAAATATCAGAGCACTTTGGAAGCATGTTGGTGATCCAGAGCAAAGGTCCTGTAGCCTGAGGCCAGTGCCAGGGGTCTCTGCTGTGGTCTCAGGGCCAAGGATGGGGGAAGGCAGCTGGGCTCTGAGGGTCTTACTGCAACTTGGCTATCACCACTTCCACCAGGACGAGAAGGAGGAGCCTCTTGCTCCTCTTGTGGCCCCTATGTCAGCTGCACGTCTATGCTCAGCACAGCTGAGACCTCCCTACAGAGCAGAGCCAGGAGTGAGAAAGGCCACNCCCATATCCCCTTCCTGAGGGTCCTCACAGTCTGTACTCACCAGTTTGCTTTTCTCATGCCTCTATAATCCTCTGCTCAGCCACCAGTGCTGCCCCTAAACCCCTAAAACAGCACAAACTACAGCCTTTCCCTTTCCAGATCTCCACCTACTTTGCCAAGTTCATTTGTTCTGCAACAACTAAGGGAGAGTGCCAGTTCAGCTCAGCCCAAACTTGTCCTTTAGACATCAGGCATGCTTTATAGCTTTTCAACACCTCTAACAAGGGGGAGCAGTCAAGATCTTGCTGAACACAGGTAGCCATGACTGTCTGCTGGATGACTTGGGCTCTGATGATTAAATGTCCTCCATTCTTGACTCAGCTGATATCCCTTCTATGTTCCCCTTGCCCTCTTAGTCAGGGGCTCCTGTTGATATGGGGGGAATTACTAACAAGAACAGTGTATGTTTAAAACTAACCCTGAAGAAACAGCTAGCACAGCTGTGCTCATGAAGCAGAAATAACTTAGAAAAGCTTCAAGGGAGCAGGATAATAAAAGAGATAAGGAAGCATCAAGATTGTTAAGGAATTTGATGTGAGAAATACGGTCACATTTTAAATGGAAACTTATTCTGGGACAAAATCTGTCAAACAAAGATTACAGCGCTGGGTTCATGCCTACAACAGCCACATGCACCCTGAACCCCCTGGTTCTCCAGTATTTTATAGTGTATTACAATTGCATCTTCTTATGTATAAAAGAATCACTGTTACTTATTCATATATTTCTGAGAGGCAATACTCTGCCCCTTGCTTATCCAATAACTACTGTTAGATATTCCATTATTTCTGGAAGTGATATCCCCCCCCTTACCTGTCAGAAAGCTATTGTTACATCATATTCATCTATTTCTGGGATTCCCTGCCCCTTATCAACTGATGCATTCCTCACTCCTGCACCCAGCACCAACTGCCAAGGACGTACAGCAGCTGGCAATAGCAAGGATGGAAAGCAGGGGAGTGATGCTCAGACAGCCCCTGACACCTGACAGTGCTGCTCCCTCCTG
>VYZU01012264.1:7513-19927 GCA_013401355.1 Ceyx cyanopectus
TTTTTTAAAAGCATATTTAACTTATGCAAGTTAAGTTTCAATTTTGCTGACTCTTCATTTCATTGGCAATTACCCTCCTGTTTTATGGGGAAGTAATACAAGAGAAAAATATTAAGAAAATTAAATTATAAAGAGCTAAGTATATTTTCATCTCCAAGTACCAATTTGAGAAAGTTGTCTTCGGTTGGACACACTCTGTGTCCAACTAAGGACTTAAACCAAGAGATGAGTCATTCAATGATTGAGAAGTTGGTACCTAAACTTCCCACCTTGCTACAAGTTCGGGTACTAAGCAGTAAATTTGACAAGCAAACATTATGCAGAAATTCTGCTTCCTCCACTGTAGGATTTTCTCCCCCACTAAAACAAGTATTATCTTCAGCAACATGGGCAAAAGCTGAGCAAAGAGAATGGCCTATTGGAAAATCCACCTAGTTTAGAGTGGCATTCAGTACACACAAATAGTGAAGAGGTCTTGTACATCAGTCTTAAATGCCTGCCTTTTTGCAAACTCCTAAATATGTGCATCATTTGATTATTTTATGGCAGAGAAAAACAAAAACAGTACCAAAATCACTGCCTTACACATTAAGACAAAAAATAATAAGAGCAAAACATTAGATATCTCCAAAGGTAATAATTAATGAGTGTCCATAACTTAATGAAAACTAAACAGAGGGATAAGATTTTTGTGAAGTTTACCCATTCACAGAATTAGATAGGCAATACTTTTCTAAAGCAGTGGTCTTATTTTACAGATAAAAAGACTAATTAGACATGGATTTCTACACCTATTCAACAGAAGAGACAACAGTAGCAGTACTATTTCAGGAGTTAAAAATGTAACCTGAACATACATAAAATTCTCAGGGGATTGTTGCCTATTTCCTAGATTCAGACATGTCAGTACTTAGTAAATTATTAAANTTTATTTGTTTGTAATAGTCAATGTTTACATCATTAGGCTTACATAACTTAGTACAATGTTTTCCCTGTAGTCTTAACCACAGCATGCTATTGTACATAAATAGGCTGTACACAGTGCTGCTTTGACAAGATCTGTACAATAAAATCCTCTGATAAAATGATGTGGCTTCGAAAAAAATAAACATATTTTAAACCTATCAAGAGAATCAGTGTCTGTAAATTGGCACCACACTGAAACCTAGATAAATAGATTACACTATAACCAAATACAGCATCCCACCAGTACAGCCAGGCTCACATTTTTTCATAACTGCTTCCCTGATTCTGCTGCACAATTACTGTCAAATCACAGGGAGACATTTAATTCAATATAAACTTTGGTATTTTCTATACAAAATACCTGCAGTTGTTTTACAGAATTATAGAACACTTGAGGTTGGAAGGGAACATGTGATCCAATCCTCACACTCAAAGGAGAATCAGCTTGAGCAGGTGTCTGTCCACTAAGGTTTTGAGTATTATCAAGGATCCATAACCTCTCTGGACAACCTGTTCCAGTATTTGAGCACCCCAGAGCAAAAAAAAACAAACCAAACAACAAACTATGTTGGGTTTGTTGTTTCATTTTTAATTTCCTGTATTTGAGTGTGGGTTGGGCCATTAATTCTTGTCCTGAAACTGGGCACTGCTGAGAGGCATCTGGCTCCACCTTTATTTCACCCCCCAGTCAGATGTTTATACACATTGATAAGATCCTCTTGAGCCTTCTCTTCTCCAGGATAAACAGTCCCAGGTCTCTCAGATTCTCTTCACATTTCAGATGCTGAAGATTCCTACTGGCCCATTTCTCCAGACTCTTGAGATCCCTCTGACCGGCAGTACAACTATCTTGTGCATCAACCATCTTCTTCAACCAGCTTCATATTGTCTGTGAACTTGCTGAAGCTTTACCAAGTCTCATCACCTAAGTAATTAATGCTAAACAGTACTGAATCCCAGTATTGAACTACACTAGTGATTGGTCTCCATATGGACTTTGTACCACTTATGTCAATTCTGAGCTCAGTAGCTCAGCTGCCTTTGTTTCAGTTCCTATTCATCTGAATGGACCTTTCTTGAGCTTGGAGGAGGTGATCCCTGAAAATCAGCCAACTCTCTTGAACTTCTCTCCAGGGCTGTGTCTCAGGGAATACTTTCAGGCAGGTCCCTGAATAGGCCGAAGTTTATCTTATGAAGTCCAAGATTGTGACCCTACATTTTGCCTTGCTCCATTCTCTCAGTATCTTGAGCTTCACTATCTCAAGGAAATTGCAGCCAAGGCTACCCACAGGTTTAATATCCCTGATCAGTTCTTCCATGTTTGCAAATAGGAGGTGCAGCAGAATTCTTGCCTAAATCAGCTTTTGGACTGTACATTAGGAAATCGTCATCCATATACTCCAGAAACCTTCTGGACTGCTTGTGCCCTGCTATGTTGTCCCTTCTATCTGGAGCTGTAAGCTTACATAGAACTTCAGAGGATATACAGAAAGGCACCAGAGACAGCAAAGGTTATGCAGTGCATACAATATCACAGAAAAATACAATATATAGACACATATATTCTACACTGCTAATGCTCAGTCAGTCAAGTAATTGTAGCATTTGTGTTTGATTCCCATAAAAGACAGTAAGAACAAAGGACAATAATGTTTGAAGTGACCAGGATAGACGACTGCATGAAAGCACTAGTTTTATGGAGAAAAAAAAAATGCTTACTCCATGGCATTATTTTTGCATTGTCTTAAGAATACTAAGGCATAGTTTTTATTAAAATCAATTTCTACAGTCCTTTTAATAAATTATAAAGTCAGAAAAATTACTAGGATTCATTATAGCTAGCTTGGGCATCTGCAACCTAAACTAGTTTTGCTTAATAATATATGGGAAGAGGGCAGCTCCTTTCTTTCCAAGCAGAACAGATTTGCCTAGATGATGCAAAATGACATCAGTCTGAGCTGCAGATGTTTAGCTGGGCCTCTTTTTTTAATAGCGTAGAGCAACAAATTTACTTGATTTGGTATCATATAAAATAAATATTCAACTTGTAAAAAGAAGTGTTAACCTTGTCATTAGATGCAGTTATACATTTAGCTTTCTACATCATCAAAATTTTAAAGTGTTGTGCCCAAGTTTTCTCTTGAAAAGATAAAAATATTAAATTGATATTGATGGTACTTATTTTTAGTTTCTAAAAAATATTTACATTTTAGAGCCACGGGTTTGTTTCTTTCATCAATCTCTGGTTTTCTGTGTTTTGGTTACATCTGAAACATAGTTTCTGAACAGAGTGTTTTACATCAAGACATCTTTAGTCAGCCTAAGCCAACTCATTACATCACAAGAGAACACACAATGCTGCATTTAATTTTCATATGCAAATTCAAAACAAGCTCTAAAAATGGAAGAATTGAAAAATGAAGATGCAATCTTTGCTATGAGACTTGGGAAGTTATAATGACTTGCAATGGATATACAAAAACCCCACAACTGTATCAAACACTATCAAACTTGTTCAGGTGAAGAATCATAAAGTGCTGGAGCATTCCTCTTGGTAAGCAATATATATAAAGAATACTTACTTGAACTTGTAGCTCTGTCGTTTATTATTGATGAACCCATCTGCTAAATCACGTGGCACGATAATCTCCAGATTGGATAGAGATGTCTCATCCTCATCAACTGAATAAATCTAATAAGCATGGATACAAATTAACCAAAGAATTTTACTAGTAGAACAGCACATCCCTTATGTAAGCTTAGCACCTGTAACTGCCTCAAGAAAAACTTCGTATTTCACTTAATATGTGAGAAGACCCTCCTATAGCTATTATAAAAGGAAACACGCATGTACTAGCATAATCCTGTTTGCTACCATGTAAACACTACAATAATACCTGTAACAGAAACGCAGTCTCTTTGGAACACATTGCTTGCTAAGCCTCTTTAATACCTGAGGTGGTGTAAAAAACAAAGGACAGCCCCCAGTGCAACACCTTCCAAAAAATCCTCGAAGAATATATTAGAAATGAATACGACATGATGAGTAGAGATGGTTTAAAAGACAGTAAGGAGACTTAAATGCACAGTTTCTGAGGAACGCTTTAATTATATTACTTATTACTGCAAGGACAACTAAAGACTGTAGCTACGCGTTCCTCTCCTCCAGTGTTCGGAGCAGCGCTGAACTGCACAAGCCCAGTAACCGGCATCAAACGTTTTTCCCGCTGAGCTTTTCTGTAACCTAGGCAGAAAAAGTTCCTCTCCCCCAGCAGTTACAATCTAAGCTGCTAGACTTCGTGGTTTTATTAACTTCTTCAGGCTCCGGAGAGCAGTTCAGGGCTGCGACTTTCCGCTCCGCACCCCACCTCGCACAAGCCCCTCAGCTCTCACAGGCCAGGCGGGCGCTGCGGAGCCTCTTGAGGCGAGCTCGGTGACCAGTCTCTCCGCTTTCAGGCAGCCTTGCCGCACGCAAGGCCCGCGGGACGCCCTTTGGCTCGGCCCCAGCTGCCCCGCTCCAGCCCCCAGAGCCAGTACAGCGGCTGGCTCTCCATCGTACCCCCGCCTGCTGCCGCCTGCCTAGCGGCTTCACTCGCGCGTACACCCGGACGCTTTCTTTCACCATCGCCGCCCGATGAAAGTGGCGTAGCCGGCGACACCGGCCGCCTATAGCAACGGTAAACAGCGGCACGCTACCCAGTGGGCACCGCGGCGGGCGGGGAGCGGCAACGGCCGCGGCCGCCTGTGAGGTGTGTCCGGATCCCGACGAATTCCGCCCCCCACCGCAGGCTCTAGGGTTCCTTCCCGCCCTCGAGTGGCTTTGGCGGAGCATGGAGAAGGAGAAGGGAGTGACCAGGCTCCATCTGCGAGGGTTGGCTGCTACCCCTTCTAAAGGCGGGGTTACTTCCTTAGCCGTTACTTGTAATTCCCCATTAGCCATTTTCCCAGAGCCAAAGTGTCACTGCTGTGAGAAAAAGGAGGTTGGTTGTAAATGCCACCCAGCAGAGAGCGTGGAGTTTATATAGCGAGTGGGTGGCTCCACTGGCACATCAGAAATGCTGTGGCAGGTCATAGAATCATCTGTGGGCATTTGTGTTGCCTGTGTGTCCCACATGGTCCTGCTTCAGCTGGAACCACCACAGTAAGGCCACTTGGATCAAGATAAATGTCTGTTAGTAACCAGTTGCAACATCAGGAAAGGAAATTGGAGAAAAATGGAATCACAGAATGGTTTGGGTTGGAAGGGACCTTAAAGATCATCAAGTTCCCTGCCATGGGCAGGGACACCTCCCACTCAGGCAGGTTACTCAAAGCCCCATCCAGCCTGGCCTTGAAAACTTACAGGGATGGCGCATCCACATCTTCTCTGAGCAACCTGTTCCAGTGTCTCACCACCCTCAGAGTAAAGAATTTCTTCCATATGCTCAATCTAAGTCTGCCCTCTTTCAGTTTAAAGCATTACCCCTGATCCTATCACTACACTGCCTGATAAAAAGCCCCTCCCCATGTTTTGTGCAGGCTTCCTTAAGTACTGGAAGGCTGCTATAAGGTCTCTCTGGAGCTTTCTCCAAGCTGAACAACCACAGCTCTTTCAGCCTGACCTCATAGAAGTGCTGCAGCCCTCTGATATCTCCATGGCCCTTCTGTGGACCTGCTTGAGCAGTTCCATGTCTTTCATAGGCTGGGACCCCAGAGTTGAACACAGTACTGCAGGTGGGGTCTCATGAGAGCAGAGGGGAGAATCACCCTGCTTGTCATGCTTTTGATGCAGCTCAGGATGCGATTGGCTTTTTGGGCTATGAGTGCATGTTTCAGGCTCATATTCAGTTTTTTATCCATCAACACCTCCAAGTTTTTCTTTAATGCTGCTCTCAATCTACTCATTGCCCAGCCTCAATTTATTCTTGGCATTGACCTGACCCAAGTCAAAGAAGTTGTGGATGCTCCCTTTCCTGGAAGTGCTCAAGGGCAGGTTGGATAGGGCTTTGAGTAACTTGCTTAGTGGAAGGTGTCCTTGCCCATGGCAGCAATGTTGAAACCAGATCATCTTTAAGGTTCATTTCAACCCAAATCATTCTATGATTCTATGGTTCATAATTTGAAAAGCTGCAATACTCCTAATTAGATTGGTCAACAGTTGCATATTGCCAAGAAAATATAAAATAAAAATGTCCAAATCAAAGAACTTCCACAGATTGGTTATTTATCTTATTGTGTGTCTTTAGGTCTTTGTTTCTTTGTAAGAAATATCTTCTAATAAGAAACAAACAAATGGAACAGCAGATTTCCAACTTCTAAGATAAAAAATAATTTTTTAAAATCCACAGTTACTGAGTTGCTGATTAACAGAAATCTCTTGAGGCCTAGCTAAAGAACTAAATTGATAATATCTCCCTCTCTGGAGATATTCAAAACCTGTCTGGATGCGTTCCTGTCCAATCTGGTCTAGGTGATCCTGCTCTGGCAGGGGGGTTGGACTAGATGACCTGTCAAGGTCCCTTCCAGCCCCTGACATTCTGTGATTCTCTAAATTGACTTTTTAAATTTTCCTGAGAGTTATTACTTATTAAGAGGTAAAGAGCTGATTATAAAGATGCAGTACTAGTATTGTAGGATGTCTTTCTGTTATTACCACACAAAAAGTACTATTATCAGCGTTTGCAGTTCAGAGCACTTTGAAGAAAGTCTTGGAAAATGGAGCCTGGAGGTGATATCTAGTAGTTCCAGAAAATGTACTGGTCTAGAGTTTGCATTTTATGCTGGACGCCTGAAGCTTTTATTTGCTTTGAATTTACATTGTTTTGAGATATTCTTTCTGTCTTCCCTCGGAAATAATCTTGATTTTTTAGCATTTACCTTTACGCTAAACCTCGAAGATAAGTGTCAAACTTTCTTCAGTGTTTGAAAAGAACACCACAGAACACAAGCAACCTATAGGCTTGAAACAATTATGTGTCTGTATGAGTTAAAGGATATGGCAAATGCATATTTTGAAAAGCTCAGCCACTACAATCCAAATTAATAGTTACAACATCAGAATAAATGCCTGATTCTACCGTTGTAGTTTTCTTCCTATTTAAAAATATAATACAGGTCATATTATATACTGGACCTGGCAGTTCAAGGCCTCGTGTTCCACTATGTCACCTAGCAACTTAATAGGCTCCCAAATAAACAGCCCTTTAAGTTTTGTAATAGCCCAAACTTTCAAGTACTTTTTTTTTCCCCAAAAGTTTTATTTTTAATAGACTTTACTTATTCTTGGCAACTATAATGCTATTTGGCTGAGATAATGATTTGAAGTTAGAACATAAAAATCTTTCCACAGATCAACTGGACAGGATGAAGGGCCAAAAGCCTTGCCAAAGTCTGATTTTCTCTCTTCATCCAACTCTTGGAAACATTAGTGCCAAATGTGTATCTTCTGCATGACCAAAAACTCTTTTTACATGGCCAGAACTTAAGATCTGAAACTTGGCCTAAATTTATGTATAATATCTGTTGAGTATGTTATCTGAGCTCTGCCAGAAGGAGTACAACCTTTATTTGTAAAAGGTGTGGTAATAAAGAAACATGTGTTTCTATATTTGAATGGAATGTGAAAAAGTTGTGGCAATATTTTTGAAAATTATTTTTCAGGTATCATCCCATAGCCTTATAACCTTTGTTTTTTCTGCTTAGGCGTTGAGTATTAAAATGGTTAATTCTGTCATGTAAACTGTCTTGATCAGCTTTTAATCATAGTCCAGCCCTGTGAGAAGAGCTGGGATGTTTCTGTTTAGGCTACTGTTGCAATCTGTTTCTTAGGAAACCGTGTTTCATCTTGTATGTTAAATTCACATTTGGAAAGTACTTTAACATTTCGCTGCTGTTCTGGCATTCTTAGTAAACACACTTATACGTTTCCTAAAAATATATGTCTTGGTAGACTCAGCCAAGACAAAACAATCTTAAAATATCCTCCTGCATGCTTATGTATATGCATGCATGTATACATATATGTGTGTATTTGTTTGCATGTTTTAGATTAAACTAAAATTATATGGAGAAATTTAGGGATCTTTAGGACTCTGACGGCAACACGTACAAATCTTATTTTCAAGTTGTTTTTTTTTCCTTATTTTTTTAACCACCATCTTCTAAATGGTAAACTGCATCCTTGTTGCAAACTAAAATTTAAGAAGTATTAGCAGGAGAGATGGACAAACTTCTTAGGCAATGCTGCTGTTATCTGTGCATATTTCTCTATCTACTTCTCATATTTATCTTTAGCATACATTTTTCTTGTTCATTATTTTGTCATGATAACTTCTAAAGTCCATTATTGATTCGTTTCTGACAAAGGCACAGATAAAATGCTCAGTGACCATGAGTAGAAAAGACTGTGGTATTGTGGGCTTTTTGATCTGAAAACTGGTGAGAAATTTAGGTTCTTGTGTTCACTTCTGCACAACAACAATTTATTTAATAGTCATTGTATAACTACTTTGTGTATGTTCTTGTTTGAAGAGGATTATGAATTATGAAACATAATTATTCATCATAATTGATTTATAGTAAATGTTAGAAATTGGTGCTATGGATTCAGACTTTTATTGGCCACTGTGTAAGTTCAGAGTGAAAAAAAATCATACTATCCTTGTACCAACTTACTATCTGTGTTTAGGTCAGGACAATGCGTGTGAAGAGGAAAATAATAGGCAATAATGTGGATAATATCAGCACAATAGTTAGAGGCTAAGATTCTACTATCAATCTTTTCTACAGACATTCTTTCATTGGGTCTAGGTAGGAGGAAAATGCAACAATGTGATAGAAGGCTATTATGGCCATGAAGTAAAATTAATTTTTGTAGTTCAAAAGGAAAAGGATAAAGTCCTGGATCTTAGTTTCACAATTATTGTTAAATGAAAATCAAGGACATAATGCAAGGAGGTATACTGAAGGAAGCTAAGGAAGCTCTAGAAGTATAAAGAACTCTAGCCAGTAAAAACAAGCTGCATATTTCAGGTAATGTCAAAATGAAAAAGACAGTGGAAAATGAAGTATTACTTTGAAGGCAAAGGGAGACTAATGTGGCAGACCACTTGAGGACTTTTTTTTCTGCTTGTTTATTTGGATGGAAAAGACTGAAATATGGTGCTAGTATGAGGACAGGGGAGAGAGTGAGTATTTAAGAAAATTACTGAAAGGTAATAGTTGATCTCTTTAGAAGATGGATTACGATGGGATGACTAGTAATTTAATAGATGAGCAGATGAGAAAGTTTTGTATTGACTACAAGATGAAGGGAGTTAGACAAGAAGAGAAGGCTGGCTATAAGGAAGCAAAAGTTTGCCTCATAATCTAAGTAGCATAGCAGAGTTAAAACTAAGGGAAATTATGCTTTCTGGGTGCACTGATTTCAAGAAGCTGCTATAATGAGCATGCATAAGTACTTACACAGGCACACTGGTGCTTCATTATTGATATAATAATACAGTCCAGCCAGGCATGCCAGGAATTAACATGTTTAGCTGAAGAGCCTTTTTCTTAGAGAAGAAAACTATACATGGAGAAATTGAGCAAGGTGTCCAATTGTGCAAGTAAAGCCTGCAGAGAAGCCAGAGAAAATTATGTCTTCTGTACCAAGCCACCAAATACCTTAAAAGACTAAGACCAACCTTACCACTGAACTTTCCATGTATTTGCATACTGCAATAAACAAGGGGCAAACAAATGGGCACAAATAAGTGAAGCTGTGTTCGTGTGCTATCATTTGCAAAGTAGCTGTTTTGCCCAGAGTTTGGGTTTAAATACTGGTTTTTCTCAGAACTATATAATATAGTTCTGTGACTGAAGAACACGGAGATAAAGTAAATTGACCAAAGTTGAAAAAAGAAGAAACCCTTTTTCCTCTACTGCACTTTATCTCCATTATTTCCTTGCTGAATCAAAGTCTTTCTGTAAGCACTATAAAGAATTTTGCTCTTTCACGTGTTTATAACCAAGATGGCAAGTTATAAAATCAACAGCACTTTATATACTGTGGAGCCTTGTTTCATAAAGTGATGTTCCTAAAGACCTTGGAGGTAATATGACAGAATAAATACTTAACAGCAGTGTTTGTTTATTTTATTATTAATTTAATAGTTATATCTTTTACCAGAGATGCTGTACACAAAATCACATGTTTAGTTTTTGCTCAAGTTTGCATTGTTCTGTGACTCCCAGGAGAGGGCAGTGGTTTGTACATGCTCCAGTCAGATTTTTCCAAAGCTAATAAAAGTCAAGTACTAGATATGATATGTGAAAACATAGATAAATGCGTTTATCAGATTGCCTCCATGAATAATGAGTTTCAGCAGTTTGTAATTTTTGAGATTTACAGTATAATTTTTCTTGCAAATGACAAGTACATAGGTACTCACTTTTAACACAACAAAACTGTTAACAGTTACTGTCATTACGAAGTTATAATTTTGTGAACAAAAAAAAAAGAAAAACACTTTTCCAATTGTATTCATTTAGTAAGATGTGTATAAACTCCCAATAAAAGTTTTTGTATTTACAGAGGTCAAGTCTGATCCAAAGAGATGCATGAACCAGAAACACTACTTAAAAATGAAAAGAAACAAATCCAAATCCCTGTCTACTGTTTACCTTCAGGTANATCTTGCCTTGGAAGGGGATAGTGTTCTTTCATTTAAAAAGTATAAGAACAGTCATTAATTTACTCAAAAAGGGCAATTTAAGTACACTGTTTTTTAAGTGCTTTTATTATTAGCTACTGAACATTTTAATTTCTTCATCACAGATGTGATGTTTTTGTATTCCCTCATAATCCTTACCTAGGTCCTAGTGTATTCTAGAGCATCTCCAGAAGCTTAGTCCCACATTGTTGAAGTGAATGTGATTTGGATGTAGTTCAAATGATGGCTGCAAGGGGAAAAATGGTAGGAAGGATTGTATAACATTTCAGAAAACAGCTAGTAAGTCTGATAAGCAAATCTTTAGATTACGTACTGAAGTTTCATAATAATGCTGAGTAAAACTGAATCATGTTGGCATGAGGCACCTTAGAAATAATTGTTTTGTATCACAATTGTTAAGCAATTTGCACAGTTACTGAAATATATATTTTTTTAACATTTTGACGTCTCCAGTTTCCAAGTGTGTATCATCAATTTCTTTCATCACATATAAAATTACTTAATGAATATTGGCTTGCAGGATTATTATCCTTCCAGCTAATTCCCAACCCCACTCAATTTGCCTTTTCCTGGGCTTCTTGCCACATTCCATTTTTCCCTATGCTGTTGATGTTACATAGGACTGCAATGTGGAATTATCTACAGTTCATAAAAGAATCAAGCACCTTAGGCTATTGTGTTCATCTCTTATTAATGGACAGTAAATGCAAACATGAGCTAACAAAAGGCAAAGGATAAACACATTTAAACCAGAGCAGTTCCCAGAGAGATAATTTAAAAACTTGTCAAACAGTTCTTGAAACATGGAAGAATTATGATTTCCCATAGATTCACTGTATATATTCTGGCATTGTAACTTTTCCTTCATATAATATTTTTTTAAAAACTTGAATAGTAATTTCCATTGTAAGATCCCAAAGAGATTTACAGATATTAACAAAATCAGACCAGTGTGAAGAAAAGAAGGTGGTCAAACTTTGTTGCCAAAAAATTATCCTTGCTCCAGATAGCTGATTCATGCTCTTCTGACAGCACAAAGTTTCACAAAATACTTAATTCACTAATTCCTAATTATTCACCTGCATATGGATTGCTTTTACATTCACCACTTTCTGAAGATGATCATGACTAGTCTCTCAGATAAATTAATTATCCTCAGTGGGCTTGATTCTATGTGAAGGAAGCCACTCACTTATCATCCCTTCTACTGCTTCCAAAAGTTAGTAGTCCTTCACTTCTGGAATGACTTCAGCGTGCTAGTGTGGCTGGGTATAATATAGAGTCGTTTTCCTGAGGTAAGGTAGGGAGGAAGCAGAAGTATCTTCATCCATTTTTTTTTTCAAGTAAGCCAGTCATTCATGCCTGCATTTAGCTGATAATTTATTAGTTGTGATTCACTGTTCAGCAGTCCCTGCACAATGAATTCAGTCTCTTCCTAAAGGCTGGTCCTGACCTTTCAGTCCTCCATATTTTTCAAGTCATTTAAGCCAGTATTATTTTGATCTTATCATATGTTTAAGGCTTTATAAAAATGTTAAGTCATAACTGTGTCTAACCTTAATAATCTTATCCCTGAATATGGTACCCTTACAGTTCTATCTATATCTGTCCTTTAGTCAGGTCTGGCCCTTATAACTGGTGGTACTGCTTATGGCATTCTTCCATTTTAGTATCATAATTCTTTAATAAAATATTAATCAAACAAGAGATATCTATCTGTGCAGTTTGCCAATTATAAGCTATTAAAGTTTGATGA
>VYZU01012267.1:1183-37193 GCA_013401355.1 Ceyx cyanopectus
CTCCTCACCCCGCCGGACCCTCCCCCCCCCCCTCCCGCTCCTCCCCCCGCCGGACCCTCCCCCCCCCCCTCCCGCTCCTCCCCCCGCCGAGCTCCCGGCCGGAAAGGCAGCGCCGCTCCCGCCCGCCGCTTATATGGGGTGGCGGCCGGAAGCGCTGCGGGGGGCACTCTGCGCCGCGCCTTCGCTCCCGCCAGCGCCCCCTGCTGGGCGGGAGAAAGCAAAGGCGGGGATAGGGGCGGGGACGCGGGACACGGGACAGGGATGGAGACCCCCCCCGGGCCAGACCGCTCCCCTCAAGTCTGGGGACCGCCCTAAGCCCGCCCCTTGTCTTGGATTGCTCTTGTCTCAGCCGCTCCCTGCCGTGTCCCCTTCTGAGGTTGGATCCCAGGACAAAACGGGGACCTCCCCAACCCTGTGCCACATGGACCTTGCACCCCCCTCCCCTGGCCTGCAGGGCCCCGACGGTGCCCAGCCTGCAAACGCCCTTCACCCTCCATCCCGTGACCACAAACGTTTGCCAGAGACTCCCCGTTACCAGCTCATTTCACAAAGGATCTCAGGGACCTTTATTTATCAAGAGGTGTGACAGGTGACACAGAAGTGACTTCACGTGAGGTCACAGGCTCAGGCACAGGACAGAGGCACATCCTGGCCCCAGCAATGAACCCGAGGATGGGCACTGGGCACGGCCAGGCTCTGCCCTTGCATCCCTCCAGAGAATTATGTCTTGAGCTAGAGCCCAACCACCGTGGATCTCCAGGCAGCAGCAGAGCCGAGAGGGGCCCTTCCACACCCAGCCCCGCTCTGCCACACGCTGGTGCTCTGGGCGCAGGGTCGATCCTGGGCACCCACAGGAGCAGTGCAGGGCACCCATCACCGAGCTGCTGGGCACGGGCACGGCCCAGCCTGTCCCTAGGGCTCTAGTTGCCCTCCGCTTTCCTCCGCAGCTCGTCAACGGCCTCGCTCTGCCTCCTCTTGTCCTTGGCCCGCACGATGGCCATCCTGAAGAGCTTGCAGTAGAGCTCCATGGCGGCCGGGCTGTCGTCGTTGCCGGGGACGGGGTAGGTGATCAAACAGGGGTTGCAGTTCGTGTCCACCACCCCCACCGTGGGGATGTTCATCTTGGCCGCGTCGCGGATGGCCACGTGGGGTTCGAAGACGTTGTTGAGGCTGCTGAGGAAGACCAGCAGGTCGGGCAGGCGGACGCCCGGCCCGAACTGGACGTGAGAGTTGGTGAGGAGGCCGCCCTGCCAGTAGCGGGTGTGGGCGTACTCCCCGCACTCCCGCGCCGTGCGCTCCACCAGGTGGCAGAACTGGCGCCTGCGGCTGACGAAGAGGATGATGCCCTTGCGGTAGGCGACGTGGGCGGTGAAGTTGAGGGCCAGCTGGAGGTGCTGCATCGTCTGCTCCAAGTCGATGATGTCCTGGTCCAGGCGGCAGCCGAAGATGTAGGGCTCCATGAACCTGAGGGAGCGGAGAGAGGGTGACATGAAACTGCTGCAGGTTCTCACACCCGGCTGGGTGCCCACGCTGAGCGGGGTCTCGGTAATTTTCATACAATCACATGGTTTGGGTGGGAAGGGACCTTTTGAGGTCATCTGGTCCAACCTCCCTGCAGGGAGCAGGGATATCTGCAAGCAGAGCAGAGCTGAGGGGCAGAATCACCTCCCTTCACCTTCTGGCCTCTTTTGCAGAGCAGTAGCCTTGCCCAGGCAGAAATGGTGGGGGCTGCGTGAGCAGGTCCAAACTGCTCTAGAGCAGCCCCCATGGCTGACATGGTTTAGGGAAACACTTCTGATGTCAACAGGCACCGGGTGATGACAGTGTCACTCACCTATGTCGACAGCCCTTTTTGTGCCCCAGGTGCACCCGGGCATCAAAAAGATCTTTCAGGGTGAAGAGCTCCTTCACGTTGAAGAAGTCGGGGTGGCTGAGAGGCTCAGACAGCAGCTTGTCATCCACAGCTGAGAAGCAAAAGAAAACAAATCAGAGTTCCCCCTTATGTTTGCAGGGGATGAGCTGGGACTGGAGAAAGGGCCTTAGCACAGAATGGCAGGGGTAGGAAGGGACCTCTGGAGATCATCTGATGCCACCCCCCTGCCCCAGCAAGGGCACCCAGAGCAGGGGGCCCAGCAGCACAGTGCTCAGGCAGGATTGGAATCTCTCCAGAGCAGGAGACTCTACAACCTCTCTGGGCAGCCTGGGCCAGGCTCTGACTCCCTCACAGGCCAAAAAGACCCTTTGACAGCAACACGAGGCCGCTGCCCATCGCCCGGTGCCAGCAGTGCCGGGGGGCTCGGAGATCCCCGGTGCGCGGAGCACTCACCGTGGGGCTGGGCGGCAGCAGGGGCCGGGGCCGGGGCGGCAACGCTGCTGTAGAGCCTCGGGGCCGCTGCGGGGAGAGAAACAAGGGGTTAGCACGGGGGGAAACGGGTGGGCGCGGCTGGGCTGGGCCGGGCCGGGCACCACCCACTCACCTGCCCGCAGGAGCCGCGGCACCACCATGTTCCCGGCGGCCGGAGGAAGGGAAGACGAGGAGGAGAAGGAGAAGCAGGAGGAGGAAGGTCAAGCGACTCCTTCCGCTTCCTGCGCAGCTGAGCCCGGGGCCGGTCCCTTCGCCCTCCCCGGGGCGGAGCGATCGCTGCCCGCTCTCAGCGTCCCGTCTCCGGGCAACGCGCTGGGCTCGGGCCCGTCCGCCATGTCCTGCCCGCAGGCCGCGGACAGCCCCGGGCCCCGCACCAGCGACTGGTACCGCACCAGCCCCGGCCTCCCCGACCGCTTCCAGCAGCCCTCCTGCTTCCACGGCTACGGGTGAGCGCGGATCCCAGAGCGACCCGCGGAGCTTCCCCCGCTCCGGGCATCCCCCGGCTCATACCTGTGCTCTGGCCCCCCGCAGGAAACCGGAGCGTGACCCCCGGTACCGAACCACCAACCAGGACTACGGCAGCAGACCCCCCACGGTGCACGATGTGCCGGTAGGAGAGGGGTGCGGGTTTGGGGGGGGCAACCCCCGGGCTTTGGAGGCAGCGTCTCAGAGTTTTGGGTCTCTGCACCATCCGTGCGGTCCCCAGGGTGGATGAAGTGTCTTTATCGCGGCACCCGGAGTGCTGCACGGGGCAGGTGCTGGCACTGCTGGCATCTAAAGCCCTTTCTGCCCCGTTTCTCGCTCACAGACCTGCTTCCGCGTCACCTCGCACGCCTTCTCCACCCTTCTGGCACAGGGTGGCATGAGCAGAGACAACGGGCTCAACACCTCCCTGGACAAGAGCCACGTCACGGGCATCGGCAACTTCATCACCGCCTACGACCACTTCAACTTCCACCCCAGCTACAACACACAAGGCCCCTCCTACTGCTAGCCCTGCATCGGTACCTTGTTCAGTTCACTGCTGGCTGCCTTGATTTAACCCCCCCCAAAGCCCTCCAAAACCATGAGCAAGCAGAACAGCACTGACCTTACCCTGAATCTGTGGCTGAGCCTCCTCTGAAAGCAGGACGGTTGGCATGACCCCGAGGTGGTGTGGCTGCTGCATCAGGTTGTTTCAGCACAAAGGGAGCAGGTTTCTGTGACAGCCGTGGGCATTTAGAGTCCCTGGGTCACCTCTCCTGCTGGCAGCCGTGGGGTGGGTGTCACAGTTGTACTGTTCAAACTGCAGACCCATCAGGAAAATATCCACATGGCACAATCAGCAGCAGCAGGTGAGCACAAGCACTGCAAACAACCACCCCAGTCAGGGCTGGATGAGGATTTTTTTCTGCTGAACACAGGAAAAAAATCAAATCCATCTTTTTTTTTGAGACTTGCTATTCCAGTGTGATGAAGAGCCACGAAATCAGCAGCTCAAAGGTAGCAGCACACTTCCAAAAATAACCTCTCCACCTCAACTGCTGAGCGTGGTTCGGTTTTTAACTGCAATTAACATTTGTGGCAAAAACAGTTTACATCTGTGTTGTCAAAACAGAAGTTTTGTCATTTGTTGGGAAAAACACCTACAGCCACTTTGGGATTAGAGGGAAAGAACTGATTTGTAGACTGAATGAGGAATAATTCATTTATAAGGATACAGTGAGATTAAAGGTCAGCTAACTAGCTCATGGGAACCCCCTGACTATTGGCAGCAGGTAGTTATAAGTACCAGACAATAAACATTATGTGCATATATTCTCTTGGCCTACTGTCACTAATGATCCTTTGAACTCTTGGCTCCTGTACCATAAACCACTAAAATTTAAGCTTTTCCAGCCTTTTTTGTAGTGAATGACCAAAGTGCCTGTTCTCCAGAGGTGCTCACTTGGATTTCTTGTCAAGAGCATCTCCAGCTTTGTCACCTCTCAAAACCACAACTCTGTAAGGAATGACTTCAATAAAGATAACTCATCCAAAACAGGATTTATTTTTAAGCTTTATTGTAACACTTGGAGTTACACAGGCAGTGAAACTGCATTGTTGGGTCAGTAACTGCACTAAAAAGAACACTGCAGCATATTCTGCTTAAAAAACTAGTCTTGAAAAGGAACTGGTCAGCCTGTTACGGAAGAGAACTGGTCCAACCCCATGGGTGTAACATACCAATGGGAGAGCTTTAAATGAGTTTAATGCCATTCTAGCTGCTTGCTGAAAAATATGTTAAGAAATGAGCACATTCCTGGGCTCCCCAGCAAGATTTCAGTCACTGCTACCAACCAATTCCAGGTTTTGTTGCAGTGCATTTGGTTATATCAGCACCACAGCTGCCTGAATTCACCCTCTCTGAGAACACCCTGGTACCTTGGAACAAAGAAACACACCAAACAGAAACAGGCTGGGAAAATTAACTCTTAAAACATTTAACATAGGAAAAGAAATAAGCAACTCTCTGTCATTCACTGTTGCTCTTCTGTTAGACTCTAGACAAATACTTTGGGCTTCTTACAACTTTTCTTCTCCTGAAATAAAAAATAAGGTGCTGAATTAACATAAACAGTTGTGACAATTTCATCTATATTTTTATCCACAGATTTTTTTCTGTGGGTGGAATAATTTAGGGGCAAGATTGCATCTTAAAAATACAAATTTAGTGGCTTTTGACAACGTATTTTCCACCTGTTTTCATACTTCTTCTAAAAACACCCACCTCTTTTCTTCCTTGACTTAGTTTCTTCCCTTTTTTGTTTTAATCTGGAACTGAAACCAGCTCCTTTGAACAGTTCTGCACGTGGGGTACCTGGTATCACCCCCACACAGGCTTATCCTGAGATGCTGTACAAATCCCAAATACCATCCTATCACTGGCACATTCTACCACAGAGAACCCCCCTAAAACACTTGTATTTTGCAAGCAAGATTTTCACCTTTTCCAGAGAAAATGATGTGAGGCTGTCAAACCCAGACAATCTGCAGCTCTTAAAGGGTTGAAAAATTAAAGAGAATGTACTTTAGTAAAAGAAATGCAGGCAGAGATGGAGCACAGAGATGTATAAAAGCAGCTACAAATCAAAACACATGTCCCTAAAATAGCAGCTAAAAAGTGTTTATATAAATTTCAGGTGGACCTGAGGTCCCCTGAGGATCCTTGATGATTGTCCTTCCTGAATTCAGCACTGCAAAAAGTTGTTGTGATAAAACCCCACAATAAATCTATTTTTAAAGTCCTGAGTGAGCACAGATGTCTGAGAATTCTGGTATTGCAGTCACAAAGCTGGAACTCATCAGGAGCCCTAATAAAATACAGTGAGTAGTTAAATAACATCCAAATGACTAAGTTTCGTGCTCTGAATGGACAAAAAAAATTGAATAATAATAATAACAAATCGTTGTGCATATTTAGAAAAAATGCAACCAGCACTCAAAAAATAAAGAAATCAAGAAATAAACAGGAACTTCTTTCCATGCTTGAGTGGACCTGAGCTCATGGTTCCAGCCCCTGGGGTGTTTGTTCCTCCTCAGCAACTCACCACTTTTCCTGGGACACACTCAGGAAAAACCATTTGCTGAGACCAAGGAGGATTGGAAGACCTGGGAGATGAGGGGGTCTCCCATAGGATACTGGTATCTACCATGGGTGACAGGATATTATATTAAAACTACATTAAAACCCTTCCCTCCCACCTCACAGATGAGCTCAGAGTCCCCTTGCTTCCCAGGAGAGCCTCAGTGCTGGGTGTTGCAGTGTCCACCAGGAGCAAGGAAGCTCCTTCATCCCATCTCTGCACCATCTCTGCTCCTGGACCCCCTACCACGAGTCTTAAAGGCTAATCCTGGAGTCTGTGCTACAGAGGATGCTGTTCAGAGACACAGAGTGATTTCCAACTGCATTGCACATCTCACCTGCTGAATTTTGCCTTAAAACCAAGGAACCCCTTTTGCCAACCCTTCTGCTGCTAACAGGGGTGAGCACAAGACCCCACTTCTTGACCACAAATTCTGTGAAAGAAAAATGCTCTTTGGGTTTTGCCAAAATAACAAGCACTATTCTTCCATCACCCCCCCAACAGAATCATTGAGGTTGGAAAAGACTTTTAAGATCAACAAGTCCAATCGTTAACACACACTTAAAAGCCATGACTTTTTTTTCCCCCGTGTACTTTGTAGAGTCTCCTTTATTATTTGTTGTTAAGAACAACATGCCCTTAACGAGTCACATCTTGAAAGGTCTGGATTCTGTTTCATGCTCAGAGAGAAATCACACGCCCTTGTCACACGGGGTCACAGCTTCAGACAGCGGGTGGCTGGAGACAGCAGGGGGCAAGAAGCAAGAGCAGCAGCTGAAGTGGGATCCTGTTGCCAGGTCTGGCTAACTCAGACACTGGGATTGTCTCCAAGGGTGACATCCTTCACTCACAGACACTGCAGGCACAGGCTCATTACACCTTCAGGCTTGGCAGGATGGAAAACAACAGTGCTAAGGACGACGACAGAAACCATCGGAGCGCTCGGGTTTCACGGTCCATGGTCAGAACCTCGTTTATTAAACATTAGAAACTGATCAATGTACACCATTGCCTATATACAAATCAAAGGGATCCGTTGGAAAAGAAAAGTGCCGTTGGAAAGGAGGGTTTATTTAAAGCACAAGGTCACCAGAACTGCATCTGAACTGAACCAGTTCACCAGTGGTACCGAGAACACCGACACATCGACGGGGGGCACGAGACACCTCGCGAGGCTTCGCCTGCGTGGACTGAAAACTTCATGGACTAAAAACTTCACTGACTGAAAACTTCTGAGGAGAAACATTCAGCTTATTGTATACAAACAGTACATAGCACTTCCATCAGCTCTATTCAGGTGAAATCGTACAGCTGAATCCTTTGAAAGCAAGGTACTCTCAAAAAGTTCTATTGTAAAATACCAGCCTATTCACCTATTCCAAACAAAAGGCCCAAATCCTGCAATTGGAGCAAGGCAGACAAAAAGAGATGCCCGTGTAGCCTGAGTGCAGGCACCTGAGCCAAGTAAAAAACACTTTTCCAAGGTATCCTACCACAAAACTGAGATGATCTAACATCGTGAGCTTTTAAACCAACCACCCCCGAGACTAGAAAAAGGTGGCTGGACAGTAAGAAACGTCGAGTGACCACTAGAAACATCTTTAAAAAATAGAACTGCACAACAGTATAAACACACAGAGGATGTTGTTTATTTCTCTACATGCCACAGTTACTTGTTCTACTCTAAGCTACGCCGTCGTTGGCCAAGATTCTGCCATGGTGATCACACCAGGGGTCAGACTGGAGCTTTTCTTGCCCGATTTTGCCCCGTTTTCAAACACCAGGGGCAGCCCCTCCAGGGAGCTGGACAGAGTGACCGGGCTACGAGCAGTGGTTTGGCTGTGAGAGGGTCTGTAGACAACTAGATAAAGAGGAATATCAGATCAATTCACAGGGACAAGGCGTAAGAACAAACCACTCAAAGGACTTCACTACACACAAAGGGAAAGGGAAGAACCAGCCCATAGTTGAATTCACACTGTGGGGGATTTTTCAGTTAAACGAGTGGGGGGGAGGGGGGGCACTTTGTGTATGTGATATGAACGTGCTACTTCAATCCCAATTAAAGTTAGTACAAATAAAAAAAGACAGTAGTGAAAAATTGCTTTATTCTGGCTGCTGGAAACAGAGGCACAGAAAGCACTACCAGTGTGAAAGAACAGTGCTGAAAATATCCTTGGCGTTGACATGAGGGAGTTCCTACAGCAAGCCTGGCTTTGTTCTATTGCACCAAAACTGTCAGTGAGAATCAACGTTCACAGAAACTTTATAGAAACCACTTCTGAAGAAAAAGGAAAGTAAGGGCACTCGATTCAGGAAAAGTTCAGTCAGGAACCCCAAAGCCATCTCTGGGTAACGTCAGGGTATCAAAATGAGAAGGAGGAGGAACAGTTTCAGCCTTGCAGGGCCAACAGTACGTGAATCCAGCGGAATCCACGGAACTCCGGCCGTCTGAACACACACACACTCCTTCACTTTCCTCCACCTGTGCTCAGAATCACCTGCCAGAGGGAGGTTTCGGGTGTTCAAAAGGTTCTTTCAGCAGCTGCCTGAGATCACTTTACAGAGGACGTGCAGACAGATCCACTTTATTCCCCTGGATTTGCATTGGTGTCCTCAAGGGCGGATCTCCAGACCTACACCTGATCCCACCTCCCCGCGGCTCCGCTCACCGAACCCGCCCAACAGTCCTGGGGCTGGGACAACCCAGACCCCCAGCTGGAAAACCCTGGCATAGGATTGTCCTAAGGCAGCTCGAATGTGAACAGATGCCAGGTAACCTGCCTGGAAAGCAGAGGCTGTGTTTTCTGAGGAGCTCTGAACAGACTGACACGTCTGTTTCGCGTGCAAACAGGTTTTCCTTCTGATACACCATTAGAGGCCTCAGCATTTAAAGCATGATTAGCCAGTAGCATCTTATCTACAGTAACTACAGCATCCTGTAGTAATGCAACCCCTACAAATCATTATAAAAAATATTTCCTTAGAGCACTTTAAATAATTTACAAAATTCTACAAAAACTATGTCTGTTTATCTGTGAGATCCCTGTTAAATAGAAGCATTTTTCACATTAGTGTGTATAGGACAGACACCAGCAGCTCCCACTGCCTCTCCTTTCAGGTCTCAAGTTTTATCAATGATAGTTATTTTCTAAAAAGATTATTACTGTAAAAAAAAAAACGTACTTACAGATCTGAAATGTTTCTTTTCAAGAGGGAATCTGGTCAGTCCCCTGTGGGCACGTCAGTAACTTTTGCACGGGTTTTGTCTACAACTTCCTGCCCTTGGTCCACTCCAGAAGCACTTTCCCTATTCTGCAGGACAGGTATTTTTCCTTCTGAATTGGAGCTGGATATCTGAGCTTCTTCCTGCCTGTCACTGTCCTGGGACAGAGCTTTTTCCTTTTTAATGCACATCTGCATACTCTTATCTGCACATCTATCCACTGCTGCTGCTGGCACATTCAGCTCCTGCAGTGGGCAACCTAAACTGGGCTTTGGCCTCCTGTCCTGCTGCTTCTCCTCTCCCTGGCTGCACGGGTGTGTGCTCTGCTGAGCTGTGTCTCCTCTGACTTTATCTGCTTCTGGCACCACTGGGCTGTGCTCAGGGTGTGGGGGATCTAGATCAGCCCAGCTGCCTTTGTGGGTATCTCCTTCCTCAATCCACACCTGGGCATTCTCAGCTTTGGAGGTTCCTCTGCAAACCTTATCTGCATTTACTGCAGCCACACTCTGCTCCTGCAAGGGGAGACTCGTGTGTGGATCCGACTGGTCTCCAGAAGTGTTTCTGCAGCTCCCTGTTTCCTCCTCCCCATACAAAGGAGAACCCTCCAGCCTTTCACTGCTCGCTGCTGCACAGGGACTGGACCCATCCACGGCAAGCTGCTGAAAACTGGGTTCTTTTACTGCTGCTGTGCTCTCCTCACTAAATTTGCCTTTTGCTGAGGGGGCTTCTCCTCCCTGGTTAAGCACATTTGTGTCCTGGGATGCCACCTCCATTCCCAGAGCACTGCTCTGGGCCAGCAAACGTTCTGCTTTCTGCCTTTTGTTCAAAAGCATGGATTTCGTCCTGTCCCGGGCGTATTTTAGACCTGCAATAAATTTACTTGAAATTTTTAGGTGAAAGGTGTTTTTCCTTTTCGATCTAGACTTTGCACTTATTATTTTCTGTCCTTTACAACCTTCACTTTTGCTGGTTTTAGGTGGAGGAGTTTTCTGCACAGGCTCTGTATTAGGAACATCCTTTTTACCTGTTGTGCTTCCAGATAACCCACCACCAGCAACACCTTGAACCCCCACCACTCCTTGCTTAGCTTTTGACTGACCAGTAGTATGAAGTTTAACATTCTCTGCAGAGGGAGCAGATTTCCCACTGCCAGGTAACATTGCACTTTTCCCTTCTGTTCTCTGAGTGTTCTTCAACTCCTCAGCTTGCTGAGATACTTCAGTCTTGTTACTCTGACCCAGCCTGAGCTCGGTCTCGTTTTCAACCGGCTGTTGCTTTGCTTTTCCTTTATTAGCAGGTTGTTTGGTCACTCTCAGTAGGTCCAGAGCTGCATCATCTTTCTGTATCTCTGGGTTGCTTGCAGAGTCTTTAGCTTTTTCTGCCAAAAACTTCCTGATTTCCTGCTCGATGCTGTCGTCGCTGTCCACAGAGCTGCTGTCGTCAGCGTCTGACACGGCTGTGAAACTGCAGCTCCTCTTTTTAGCTACCCGCAGGTTATTCTGGTTTGAAACTGGTTTTGGTTTAGGTCCTTTTTTAAGCTGTAAGTTAAACTCTAAGTTCTTCGTGGTTTCTGTTTTTTCCTGGGTAAGTTTGACATGGGTGGCGTCGGGAGGAGTTCTGATGGCATTTTCTTTCACAGCTTTTCTGGGTTTGGAGAGGCAGCTTTTTGCTAGTACAGGATTTTTACCTTTCCACTCATTTTGTTGGAGGCTGCTGAATTCGTCTACCTGCTGAGTTTCTGTCTCGCTAAATCGGACTCTTTTCTTGCACTGGGATTTCTGCTCCTTGGATTTCCTCTTTAATTTCCTTTTGGACCGTAAAAGGTCCTTGATAGCACTATCAAGGTCCTCATCACTGTCCAGAGAACTGCTCTCATCATCCGAACCATCCCTCTCTTGAGTTTGGATGGTATTTTTCATAAGCTTTCTTGTGCTACTCTGAACCTGCACAAAAGGGTTTGCAGACTCCAAGGCTGCAGATCTACCATCAGATCCAGGTAATTTAGAAGACATCACCTGCTGCTGCCGAGTCTCTTTGTTACTGAGCCTTTGAGCACTGCAGAGTTCTGCAGGGCTGCGCAGGGCACACACCTCCTGGAGCATGGGATGTTTTGGCTGGAAAAGTCCCGTCTCCAGCTGTTCGGGTGGTTTTGATGCACCTTGTTTCACTATTCTACCTTCCCTTCTGAGTCTCCTTTTCTGAGTCAGTGATAACTTCAGTGTTTTGGGGAGAGAAGGCTTGAGGGTGTCGGTGAGGCTGTTTGGGTCAGAAGGCAAAGGCATCTGGATCGAGTGTGACAGGCTGGAAGGCTTTGATCCGAGGCCTTCCGACTGTGCTTTCAGAGCCAAAAAAGCCCTGATCTCTTGCTCTATGCTATCATCACTGTCCACAAGGCTGCTGTCACTCTCACAACGGGGCGGTGAGAGAAGCTGGGGAGTAAAGAAGGAGTCCGCAGCGAGCGATTTGTTGTCACTTCCCATTTGGGCTGGCATGATTGTTTTGGAAATATCAAGGATAGCTTCTGCACACATGAGTTCTGCAGATGTGTCTGCTCTGCAAGAGGCCTGCAGCGTCAGCTCGCAAGCCGCGATCTTGTTTTCCGGAGGTGCAAAATGTCTGGCTTTTTTCAGTGGTTTAAACAGCTTGTTAAATTCATTGCTGGTGCTTTCTAACTCCGTTGCCTTTGAATTGTCTTTCCTCTTGTTGCTCATAGGGCTTTTATGGATTTCTGGTGAGGCACTTTTTGTCAAGCTGATCGTCAGGCTTGGGGAAACGTCCGTCATTCCTTTCGCATCCCTCTGCAAAGGGACACAGTCCGTGGCATGACCCGCCTCCTTCCTGATCTTCTCCAGCTGATAGAGCTGAATGGCTTCTTCAATGCCATCATCACTACTTGAGTCAGACGTGTGCATGCTGTCCTTGAGAAGTTCTCCCCTCCTCTCCCAGTAATTAGCTCTGCTTCCTTCAGTTGGCTTCACTAACCAGGGCTGGCTGGCAGTGGCCATTTCTAGATACGCTTGGTTCACTTGGCTGAACTCATGAGGCTCCTCTTGGATTTTAGACTGCAAACATTTGGCCTGAGTGCTGCTTTTCTGCAGCTTGGGATGGTGTCTCAAGAGGAAAGCATCACAGCCTTGCTTTACAGCACCACAGTCTGTTTTGTTTGTTGTTTCTTTGTTGCACTTGAGGACAGGTCTCGCGTGGGGATCTTTTTTATCCTCCTCGATCACACACTTACTAATTTCTTGCTGCTTCTTCTCATTCAAGAACTGCACTATCTCAGCTTGTATGCTCTGTTCAAAGGAGTCATCACTGCTGATGCTCTGAGGGGAAGCAGGCTGCAGGCATTTACCAATTCCCAGGTGGTCAGACAGATACTCTTCCGAGAGCATCTCAGCTTTAAATTTCACAGGGAGAATGTCACCAGCCATTTTGCTCTGGGAGAATTCTCTCTTAAACCTTTTGTCTCTGCCTATATTTTCAGAACCTTCTGCATTCCTTTGCAACGACTGGTCACTTTTGCTTTTAGCTTTCAGATATTCTTGAATGGCTTCCTCTATGCCTCGGTCCACAGAGTCATCACTGTCGGACTCCAGCAAGAGAGGCTCAAACCCCACGTTCTCTTCCTCTTCGGGGTCATCCAACTCAGCAGGACACCCACACTTGGTACAGGGAGGGCACTTCTGCAGCAGAGTGGTGCTAGATGTGACTCTGTTGCCAGTGCCCTTTTCTCCCTTTGGTTTCTTCTGCATAATACAATCATACTCATTGTTCATACCCAGGGGAGACTCTTGGCTTTGCAGGTTGTTTATGATCATCTGAACTTTCGCGCTTACAGAGGTTCTAGGGATGTCCTCTTCAGATTTAGGGAAGCAAACGGGGTATCTACAATTCCTTGCTGGTCTGAAGGACTCCCATTTTGTCTGAAGAGCTACCAGAGGAGAAGCATTCATAAGGAACATTCTAGCAGACAACAGCCAAGTCCACAGTGGAGCAGTTTTTCAGACTGGTCTTCCTTCCATCCTACAAGGGAAAACAAAAAAAAAAAGGGAAAATATTATTATGCATCTACCTTCTAGGAGAAGTTCCTTGTCACAACACTGGTAACATAACCTGTAAATTATTAACACTCAGACTGACTGTGCCAGATAATCACAGGAGTTACTCCTCAGCACCACTCTAATGGGGAGTTCAGTCACCACTGCCATTAAGGGTAAGACAGAGCTCTCCTCATTTGTGGTTTTCAGTATTTTCTAGCACAACCACCATCCAATTCAGGTAATTGCCTCCTCTTACAAAGCTCCTCCTGCACTTCCCAGGAAGGCAAAGAATCTCTCTGCAAATAGGTCCATGTGCAGACAGGTGCAACCCTCTGCTGTAGGCGTTTCTGCCATGAACTTTGTGGCCAGAGAGAAAAAACAATTTCAAGGGAAACTTTCATAACCCAAGTGGAATCGGTGGGAGTGGAGAGCCCTGCGAAATATTCTGCTCCCTGTGTTTCCTTTGGCATAATTGCTCTTTTTAAAGAACTCCTGCCATGCATAGCTCAGCTTTTCAGTTTTACAATGAAAACAATGTTGGCTATGTCCAGTTTTACAACAAAAACAATGTTGGCTGTGTCCATGTGCTATATAATGGGCGGATGTGAAGCTTGCCCGTGAGCTGTGATGATGGAACACAAACCAACTCTTATTCCACGGGCTCACCCACTAGCCCAGGACAGCTTCTCCCAGCCCTGGTTTGGAGTTAAGCACACAACTGGGGGACCTGGGGCAGCTCAAAGAAGGAAAGGGAGTTTATTTCATCCTGAAATGTACCACATAGCAACAAGCTTGAGGATAAAAGGATAACCCTGCAGGGTAAAAGCTCTTGGTAAACACAAATCTTCAGGAGTTTGCAGAAGAAGGATGAAGATTCTGAACTAGTCTTTGTCTTACAGTACCAAACCCAAACAGAATGTAGCTCTGTGTCAGAAAACAGTGAAAAAAGCCTTCCAGAAAATAGCAGATAACACTCCAAAGAGGTCACAACTCCCATGTGATCCCGGATGAGGTGAAGGTTTCACCTGCAGCATCACTTGATGGGATTAAAGCAGCACCTGCCTGACACAAATAATCCAGCAGCCCCAGGAAAACCCCACAGCAGTTGGCAATGCCACTGTCTCCCACACAAACCCAGTGAGCCCTGAATGCCATGTGGCACTTGGACTCCACTGCCCTACAGAGATGTGCCTCTGCCTTTGAACCCTCTCTGCCAGTGCCCTTGTCAATTATTCTCTAGTTCTGGTTTCAAATTAATCAGTGCTGATAAATATTTTAAAGAATTAATGAGTCTTAACTCTTTAAAACATCTATTTATTTGCGACTAAGGTAACAGACAACCAGGGAAGACAATTCTTTATCACTTTTTAAAGGAGCTTGGTGCTCCAAAAGATAAATGCTTTAGTCAAAATTATTCTAGGGCCTGTGCTCCAAGAGCAGGTTTATTGTCAGCGTGTTAGGAGAATAAAATATGCCTAAAAACTTACTGACCAAGGCAGGATTGGTTTGAACACACCTCCCAAGACATCCACAGAGTGGTTACCTCTGGACACACCACCAGTAACACTTTTGCTGCTAGGGGTTCTGTGCCAGAGAACATCTCAGAGGAACACATTTTAACCCAAGCTCTGAACACCTATTTCTGATTTTGTTTTTCTTTAGCAATCATTTGCATCTAAACATCATTCAGAGCATCCCTCCTGGTACCTGGAAGAGCTCATCACTGGTTGATTCAGCCTCCACCTTTGGTCACCTGCAGACAGCTTGGCCTGACCTCTTCTCTATAGGCTCCCCATCACTTGTGAACCACCCAGGGAAGAGCCTCTCAACTCAGGTCTGAGCCCCAAACTTTCAGAAACATGTGAACGAACCCACGAATTCTAAAGCAGCCTCCAACGCATTCACTAGGGCAAACATAAATAGAAAACATTTTTCCCTGTAAGCTGCAGCTACAGATCAAAAAGACAGAAATTAGAATACCTAATTATCCCGAAGAAATGCAATTAGCACTCTTAAGCTCCCAGCTTCATTAAAAAAAAAAAAAACACCAAAAAACCCAAAACAACTTATTTCCTATTAACCTATTTCCACAGTTTCCAGGAAAGTAGCTGGTGCCTTCGTCACCCTATTCCTGCCTTGCCAGGATTACACAGGACTGGGATGAACTTTCCTGTCCCAGCACAGCCTTGATCCAGGGCACCCACACGGGGGTGTGGGCTCTGAGGGGCACCCACCTGAGGGCACCCACAGAGGGGACACCCAGGGGCACCTGGAGGCTGCATGAGGGGCACATGAAAGGCTCAACCACCTGGGGACACCCACAGAGGGTGTGAGGGGACATTAGGGGACACCCACAATAGTTGTGAGGGGATGTGTCGGGGCATCCACAGGGGCTGTGTGAGGGGACGTGAAGAGCCACTCACCGGGGAGGCCCCACAGAAGGTGTAAGAGGGGGCACCCACATTAAGGGGCACCCACCTCAGGTGTGCGAGAGGACACCAAGGAACATTCGCTGTGGGGCACCCACCAAGGCAGAGTGTGGGGATTACGAGGGGACACCCACCGAGGGCACCTACAGAGAGCGTGAGGGGCCGTGAGGGGACGCTTACTTCAGCGGGCACCCGCGGAGGGTGCTTGAGGGGACACCCCCCCTCAGGGGCTACCTACAGAAGGTAGGTGAGAGGACACGAGCGGACACCCACTCGGGGGGCACCCCCGGAGCCCGTGTGAGGGGAAACCTACCCGCGGGGACCGGCCGGAGGCGCCGTTCACGGGGCCACCGCCGCGGGGCGCGCCGTCCTCTGCCCGCGGCCAGCCGGGCCCTGCCCGCGCCGCCATGGCTCCCCCTTCCCGCCTTCCGCCGCCCTCGGCCGGCCGCGCCGGGCCCGGACCTGGGCCTCGGCCCCGCCGGCTCCCCACCGCACCTCCCCGTTCGCCCCCCAACCCCCGGCGCTCACCTGCCGCTGCCGCCGCCGCCGCCGCGGGGGGGATTTGAGAAGGGGGGGGCGAGGCCGAGAGAGGAAGGGTGGGTGTTGGCGGCTGCCGGTCCGGGCTCGCCGCTCCGCCGGGCTCCGCTCCGCCGCTGCCCGCCGCGCTGGTGCAGGGGCGGGCGGCGCTTCCTTCCCTGCCCCCGGGGAGCGGGAGGCATGCGCCGCAGGGCTCCGCCAGGGAGGCGGGGGCGACCGCCTGGCCCTCCGCGGCCGCCGGCTCTGCCCGCGGGAGCTGCGGGGCGGGAAGGGGCCGGCTTCGGGCCGGACCGGGCGGCCCCAACCGCCGGGGCACAAAGGCAGGCGCGGCAGCTCCGTCGGAGTCCGGGAGCCGGCGCGGAGGGGAAGGAAAGAAGGGAGGAGGGAAGCTGGAGCTTGTTTAAGGATGGAGAGTGGAAGGTCCGCCGGGGAGGACGGGGCATCTCGGCGGCAACGTGGGGCCGAGGCCTTTTGCAGCCCCACGGAGAGTTTTGGGCCCCAAATCCTGATTCTGCAGACGTTGAGCAGCTTCTGTCCCGACAGAGACTTTGAAGAACACGTACCGGGTGTTTGCAACGCTTACTTTTGAGATGAGTGGAGTACCACGCAGAGGAGGAGAAGAATCCCTCACACTCGCTCGGGGGTGCTCTGGGTGCTGCCAAAGTGTGAGAACACTCAAAACATCGGCAAAACACATCACTGGCTGTCCCGAACCTAAAGTTTGGGGATGTAAAATTAAAACAGGATAAAAGATCCGAGGCCTGTTTGTTTTAGAAGCTGTAGCAGTTGGTGTTTTACCTCCTGGGGTTACCAGGGCGTTGGGAGTTTTCACATAAAGAGCAAAGTTCTAGTGCTCTGTTTCTTCCCTGATTTGTTGGCAAGCAGGTTATCCCCGAGGATGTGCTGCCAGCCCCATATTCCTCAAGCAGAGTCAAGCTGCAGAGTCTTTCCTTTTGGGACACCCGTTTCAACCTGTTCATTCATTAAAAAACAGAGTGAGTCATAGCTCTCAGTTTGTAAATCTTCACAAGCGTTTCCTACTTTCTGGCAAATGAAAACCTGGTACCTTAACCCACAGTGCTGCCTGTTTGCCAGTGTTTGTTTGGGTTTTTTGCACCACAGTGCTTGATCGCCTGTGATGCAACAGAGGAAAAATTGACATCTTTTGGCCAGGTGTTGCCAAAATCCCAGGGGAGATGCTCAGGCTGGGAACAGCAGTGAGGAACAGCAGGTACCAGTGGTCTCAGGCTGAACGTGAGCTGGCAGCTCGTGGCAGTGCAGACCAGGCACTGTGTTCACACCCCCCTGGGCTCCTCTGCCATAAGGAGAATTCTTGCCAGTGCATGAGAATGTGGTGGATGTCAGAATCAGGCCAGTTATCCTCACTAGGTATTATCACATACTGTATTCATTTTATGTGTCACTTTTCACTCAAAGCTCCAGACACTTTGCGTGACTGAAGTTGTTTCTGCTGCAGCTTTGACAGCACGTTACAGCAGCACAGCTCAGAAGAAGTTTAGCTCCAGAGTTAGAGGACAGTTTCCCAAAGCAGTGTTGAATTTAGCCAACCTCTGAGGTGAATCTGTTCTGTCCTTGCAGAAAGCTGCTGGAGTTGGCAGCACAGCCAGACTGAACATGCCCCGTCCTTGTCCCCAGGATCAGTGCGGGGTAAGGTGCCAAACAAACACTGTGGCTCTGAGCTGCAAGGCTCTTCAGATGTTTTTGTGCTCTCTCTGTGGCAACACATCACAAGATGTGGGGCCGACATATGCCGAGCGCCGTGGGAACAGATTTCCACCTGCTTTTAGCCCAGAAATGCTTGTTTCAAGGAGCACGTGGATTTTTGTGCCCCGAGGATTTGTGCCCTTTCCTGGTCTCCAGCCTCGCGTTCTAATTCTTTTTTTCCCCAGGAGCCCTCTGCCTACCAAACCAGGTCTGACCCTGGGGATGTGGGACAGGGCTGTGTTTCAAACCAGCAGACACAGTTACAGACCCATATTAATTTATCTCCTGCTCTTACAATAGAGAAAACAGAGCTGATGAGACATCATCCGTGTGTTCTTGTCCCTGTGATCTCTAATGTGCTTTTCTATTCCACAGTGGCTCGCTTGAACAAGGCTGCTGAAAACAGCACAGCCAGCATCTGTGTGCAGAAAGAAACAATGAACTTGCTTTTCCTTAGCTGCAGAATTGCAGCCTGGAGGTGAGGAAACTTTGCTCCTTTTCACCATATTCCTCCTAATGCCATGCCAGAGGAAAGAAAGGGCTCTTGTATTCATCCCTCCTCTCGGGCCAAGTCAATTTACATGTGAATGCTCTTTAAAAATAAAATTAAAGTCAAAGCTATGGCCAGAAGCCTGATAAATGGTTTTGTGCACATGGAAGGGGGAGGCTGGTGCCTGCTGGAGAGCTCTGCTCTTACTGCTGGAGGTGGCATTTTATGGCTCTGCAGAGCAAGTTGCCTCCACGTGCAGCCTTTGACTTGAAAGGAGAGCAGAGTTTCTCCCCCAGGTGCCATTAGGGATGATTTGTCTTCCTGATCCCTGCTCTTTAGCGGAAATGAGAGCAATGCTCCCCGTCCCTGTGTGTCCCCACTGGACAGATGACAAAGTCACACGTGCTAATTGGCCCCCTCGTTAGGATGGCCGGCGTGGCAGGGGAATGTTCCTGTTTGCAAAATGAAACACCTTCCCTGACCTCAGGAGCTTGCTCGTCCCATTTGCAGCTTATTGCAGGGGGGTAGGAACAGGAGCTCATTATAGGTGGCTCTGGATCCCTTAGAGGCAAAAGCTGCTGTGGGTTATCAGAGGCTGAAACTGGAGCTCAGGTGATGGCTTTTTTAGTTTTGGTGGTTTTTTTTTTTCCATCAGTAAAAAAAAAAATCAAAGGCACAAGATTAAAAACAAAATAGTAAGAATAAAAGGACTCACCTCACAGATCTTGTCAGAAAACCTGTGGTTTTGTGGCCAGTTACAGTCCCTACATGGAGCTGTGTTAAAGCACCAGGCATTTCTGCCTTGCTGCTCTTCCCCTGGGAATATGAGTCATACTCGACCCTGGCTGTGGGCACAGCCATGCCCAGGGCACCAGGGAACCTGGTAGCCTCAGGTTGTGCAAAGCCTTTCCTCTGCTGTTGGCAGGTTTGTATTCCCCGAGTACTTCTTTGGCTTCTGGGGCAAAACCAATCCAGAAAAGTAAAATCCTGCTGTAACCATTGAACTTTGGGGGAAGAATCAGCAAGGAAAGGAGATGGAGTCCAGTCTGAAGCTTGAGCTCAGTCAGTAGTTGGGTTTCAACTACCATGTGGCTCCACTGAGCTTCAGGAGGCTCTGAAGTGTGCTGGAAAAAGCATCCATCCTCCTGCCCCATTCAACCTCCTTCGGTCAGATCACAGGCAGGGTATTAAATGCAGTACAACAACTGGATCATGTAATAATGTGGTGAATTGAAGAGTTTACTTGTGATTTAATAAATGCCAAGGAGACTCACGAGGCCTGGACGTTATAATAGAAAGATCTAGTTTAGAAAAAAAAAAGGAACAGAGATGCCTGTGAAAGCTGGATATTGAACATTCCCATTTACCTCCTGAGTGGAGCAGAGATGGTGGGAGATTCCTCAGGGCAGGGCTGGATGCTGCCTGGGGAAGCAGCACTGAGGGCAGGAGAAGGAATGAGGGCAGTTTCAGTGAGTTCTGGGAAGCTCTGCTGTGTGCTGCCTTAGAAGACATTTGATGTAAATCTTTGGATGTGAGATTTTTTTCAAGAGAAGAGCCCCACCAGCTCACACCTCCAGGGGCACAGGCAGCACAGAGACAAGCTTGCAGAATATATTTCATATTGGGGAGTCAGATCTGCTGAACCTGCCATTTGTTCCTGTCTGTTACACCAAAAGCATCCAAAGATCTCAAGTGGGGCACAACTGGTTGCTTCTGAAAATGGCCCTTTTCAGTAGCAGCTCCCAGTGTATCTGGATTTAAGAAAACAACCTGAAAAATACATTTAAGTGCCAAGAGGTTTGATTGCAACTCTGACCCTGCCTTGCTGTCATGGCAGAGACCTCTAAAATACCCAAGGGGATGATGACACCTCTCTCCCATTCCATCCCTAGAACCTTTTAATAGGTTTTGTACAACTCATTCCCATCTAGGTTAAATTACATTTTGTTTTCATGTGTTTGCAAACACAGAAATGTGCCAGCTGGGCTCTGAAGAGATTTCTTTACCCAAGTCTTCCCCTTTTGTCCATCTTCATGGACTTTGCTCCGAGGCAATGCTGTCTGCATTCCCATGAGATCATTCCCAGCTGGATCCCTTTCTAGTCACAATTCTGCTTGTGCCCATTAGGTGTCAGGCTGTTATCAGCACAGTCTCTTCCAGTTTCTGGGGCTTCGAAGAGAAGCCAGGAGCTGCTATGACTTGCCTTGGGTGCTGGATGATGCTCACCTATGATTCCTACCCAGAAAGGGCAAACTGGGTGCTGTGGTGCTCACTGGGTCACCAAATGGGGACTTTCTGCTGGCCTTAGTGCAGGCTTTACTGGCTGTGGTTCCTCCAGAGCCACTGCCAGCCCATCCTGAGGATGCAGGCTGAGCTTTCTGTGACTCCTGCCCCAGTACTGCAGAGTTTTGCAGTGTTTTTATTTAGATCATGTGTAATTGTACTCCTCAGGTCATCTCTTCAGATCACAACATCTTCCATCTGCTCTCAGATATGCAGGGCCACTGAGGTGCTGCCAGAGCAGTGATGAGCCCCTTTCCACCTCATCCATCACCAGCCTGGGGATGAGCAGAGTAGATTGTGGAAGGGTGATGCCAAGCAATGGGTGCAAGGTGCTACCTCAGGGCTTGGAATCACTGACAAACACATGAGGATTCATTCAGAGGCAGAAAGTCTTTTTCTTTTTCTTGTTAATGAACTGTGTGCAGTTTCCCACAGCAGCACTTTGATTTCACTCACAAGCTGGGATATAAACACAGGCATTAGCTGCCATGAGCCAAGGTGGAGGGTGATGAAACAGGGTCTGTGAGCTTTAAAATGGCCCATTTATGGGTGACATCAAAGAGGCATGGTGGGGTAGGTACCTTCCCTCTACGTGAAGAAAAGCCCTAATGAAGCTGAGATGCTGCACTCACGATGCATTTCAAAAGGAAACTGTTCTGCTTTGAGTTTGTGCTGCAATTGCTGAGAAGAGAAAAACACATTGTGCTCCAGCTCCCCTCATTGCTGCTCAGAAGGCTGCTGAGAAGTCCCAGCACAGCCCTGGACTCATCCATCAGCAATTAGCATCTCTTGCATTCACAGAGCACCTTTCCTGACCTCCTGCTTGCTCGGGAGCATCCCTGCAGCCACCCGTGAGGCAGGGCACTGCCAGCTGACTGCTGGGGAGCAACTCCCCACACCCAGCAGACCTGTCCCTAGTGCTGTGCCTGCCCCCATCAGCTCTAAGCCAGGGTTTTAGAGCCATCTTCACGTGTCAGAAAGCTTTCCAGATCCCCTTCAAGGAGTGCTCTATTTTTAGCACCCTCGGATGCTCTTGGCTGCAAACAAAGTGAAACCTTTCTGTGGTGAATTCACAACAGGGCCACTGACAGGTGGTCAAAGTCCTGACTGAAATATACAGGGAGGTTCTAGTCCCCCAGGTCCCTGGGGAGCATGTTGAGTCCATGCTGTCACCATGGGATGCTGCCCACCCAGTCCCACTGGGGTGGGCAGTGGGAGGGCAGGGGCCAGGTTGGTGATGCACAGTGGGGCTGGTTCACCCACACTTTGCTATTGCAAGCTTTGATTCAGAGGTCAAAATGCTTCCTTAAAAGAATTTTGGACCAAACTAAAGGTCGTCACTGTTTTAAATTTTCATTAATCTCTAAAAAAATATGCAGGGCCACTGAGTCCACACAGTCCTTTGCCTTGGGTTCTCCTCCAGTGGGCCAGCACAGAGCAAAATCCTCCCTGCTGCTCTGCAGGGTGAAGGGACCTCTCAGGAACAGGTTCAGGCTGAGTGAAGCAGCATTTGCCAAACATGCTAATAGTTATTTTTAAACATTTTTTTTCCCCCTTGTTATCATTCTGCTTTCCCTGTGGGTCAAAATCACCCCCCAGTGCTGCAGCCAGGAGAGGTGGAAGGCCGGAGCTCTGGGCACCCCTGCTTTGTGCTCACTGCAGCTGCACACACTCACACCCACGTCCACTCCTGCTTTTACACGGGCATTTGAGAGCCATGGCATCTGGCCAGGGATGGTAATTTTGGACTGAGTGCAGTATCTGGTTCCCCCTCCCATTCTGCAGAGCTGTCAGGGATGGAGGAGTATTGACTGGGCACCGCAAACGCCTTTGGTGCAACAGATCCATAACAGCTTTGGAAAGAGAGGAGGAGAGAAATCCTGTCTTTCTGGTGAAGAAAAATGTGGTATTTAAAGAGGCACTTTCTCCTGCCTGGGATTTGTGCTGCTGTTATTCACGGACTTGCTATTCATGGCCTTTCTGAAGTTTTTTCTCACCCTCATCTTGAATCCCCTGGAGATCTTCTCCCTCATCTTCTCCCCTTGGAGAACGACCCAAACCCTCTTCCACCTGTCCCACTGGCTCCATGGCACCAGGAGGCTGGGAGATGCCAAACTGAGATGACAGTGTGAGGCTACAAACCTTCCCCCAGCACGTGACTTGCAGAGAAGGCCCAAGGATTCACCAGTACCTGGCCTGGGACAATCAGAGGGAAAAATACAAAAACCCATTCCCATTACCCAAAGTGCTTTTCATTTTGCTCGCTCCTCATGCATCCCACCTTGTGCAAGGTGAGGTCTGGATCTGACCCTTGGCCAGGCTTCCTTGCCAGCCATCCAGTTTGTCTGAGGCTCAGCAAAGCCATGAGTGTGGCAGGGGAGTTGTGGAGGCAGCACCCTGGGCTCACACGTGGGATGGGGAAGCCAGAGCAGCTCGCAGACGTACGTGCTGCAGTCCAGGAGGAAGGAACAGGCTGCCAGGAGCTCGTGGGAGGAGGAGGAGGAGGAAACTGGGTGTCAGCAAAAGAGGCAGATTGAGAGCTGAGATGTGTTAGTGGTTGGATTTGGGATATGATCAACGTTTCCTTGTGACTTGCACAATCTGCAGAGGCCCAAGTGGTACAAAAAAAAATAAAATACAAGATCTCAAAACCAGTGGGAGTGGAGCTGTCACATCCCCTGGTGCTGCAGGAGGCTGCAGAGGAGGGTGAAACCCTCACACCTTGGGCAAGGGCAATGCCAGTTGGAGCCTGGGCTCACTGGGCTGCCGTGGAGTGGGAGGTGGGGGGTGGCAACGGGCATCCCCTGGTCCTGGAAGCTGGTGTGTGCCCAGCTGGCAGATGCTGCCATCCCCATGGTGTGCAGCCACCTTCTCCCCTGGGTACCTGTGGGTATGGCCCTGATGATTCAGTCCCCAAATCTCTGCAGAGGAATCCCCAGCACAGGGGAAGAGCTGCCTTCAACACAAACCTGCTGCTCATTTGGGACACTGGGCAGTGGCTTGGCCTTGGTACCCTGAGGGAAGGGGAGCCAGGAGCAGCGAGAGGAGCAGCCAGGGTGGGTGGGGGGGCTCTGTCATCACCCACTCACATCTCCACTGGCAATTCACATGAGTGTCACTGGCACATCTGTTCAGAGGGAGAGAAGTAATACAGGTCCAGCTGAGCGATGAAATTGCTTTCAGAGCTGTTGATTCCCAGCTCGGGGGTGTGTGGTCAGATTGACTGCAGACTGGGGAGTTTTAATTTCTTTTTATCCCCTCTCCCCTGCCCTTTCCCTTGCAGCCGGCAGAGATCAGTCATATGGAAAGCAGGCAGGGCCAGCATTTTTGAATCCTATTTCCCCTGTTCCCATTCTCTAGGAAAGATGAGCCATCTGTGCTCATTCTTGAGACCCTGAAATTGCTCACACTGCACCTCGCTGAAGGATTTATAGTTTGCTTATGACCAGGCTCCTCTGCTCTTCCTTCTCCTATGGGCTCCAGGAAAAGGGTGCCTCTGCCTGCCTGGATTTGGCCTCTGCTCTGGGCCCGGTTCCCGTTTCTCCTCTAGATGGTGCAACTGCCATTGAACACCAAAAAAAAAAAAAAGCACCAAGATGCAGCCAGACTCCAGCCCCTGCAGCAGAATGTGGGGTGGAAGCCAGTCCTGGGAGTCTGTTCCCTGCTCCCTGTCATCCATTCCAGGTCCCTCCCGCTGGCAGGACGGGTGCTGTGGGACACAGACCCACACGGTTTACCCACCTGAGGGTCTGTGCCAGCTACCTGTGGAGCATCATCACTCCTCTAGCCGTGGGCACAGGGCTACGTGGAACCAAGGGGATGAGAAATCTGTCTCCTGCTATTCCTGCCATTTCTGTCCTTGGCAGAGCAAGTCCCGGCAGTGCCCAGGGGAGATGCTGGCAGATCCCAGCGGAAGGAGGAGGAGAGGGGACAGATCCTGGGGGTGACCCCGTGCGTTGCCAGGCTGGTTCTGCTCATGCTGGGTGTGAAGGGGGCAGGCTGGAGGAGCCGTGATGCCATCATAGCCTTTTGATAGAAACCCTGCTCTCCTGCCATCCCTTGACTCATCTCCAGGCAAGGATGTGGCTGCCAAACCCATGGGGCTGGGCAGGAGAACTGCCCTTGCAATGGGCCCCTTGGGGGTGGTGGACATTGAACTGCACCATCCCGTTTGGAACTTCAGCCCCTCCATCAGCAAGAAGGACATACACACATGGAGATGATCTTCTCCTCTGGGGACACCACTGCAGGAGAGCCATCTCCTCACAGCAGCAGGCCATTTGTGGCCTAGGGGTTGTGTCAGGGCAGAGTGAGCTCAGCACCCCATGCTGAGGTGAGGAGAACCATCATCAAGCCGAGCAGATTGGATCTGGGACCCTGCAGGCATGAGGGGAATCCCAGGCACTGTTCTCCTTGCACTACACCCTGTTTGTTTAGACTAAAACCAAATACACATAAGCTTAATGATTTGAGTGAAACAATAGGGGAGATTCCAGCATAAAGAAAAATTTCCTCCCATTAAGCTTTACTGGCAAGCTTTAGAGTCTGTATTTTAAATAAACTATATGGGTGCATTTAAAAACACAACATATGTTCTCTCGTGGATCTTTCTGGTAGCTGCTACAGCTTGGCTCTCAACTGGATCCTCTCCCCCCCGTGCTGCCCACGGTGCCAAGGCTGGAGCAGACCCTCGTGCCCTGAGTCACTGAAGAAGCCACGTGTGGGACTCCCCGTGCCCCATGGCCTGGCCACCGGTGTGTTGCTTAAAGTCTCTGCTGTGGGCACAGGCAAAATAAACTCTTCTTAAAGGTCAGGGGATTTTTTTTGCCAGGGACAATCAGCTCACTGGAGTCCTGCCCTGCATCCCTGCCATGATTCCCACAGCTCTGCCAGCTTCAGCCTCACCCTAACTTTTGGAAAGCCCTCCAAAACCCGGAGCTGCTGCAGGGTTTTGGATTTCTTAGTTCTCTCCAACCACTGTAGGTGGCACTCCGGCCCCGCCGCCTGCTCGCCTGCCAGCCAGCTCTAATGCGTGCTGGCAAGGAGTCAGGGGATGAGCTCTAAGTTTACAGCAGATTTTCCCTTCTGACAGATTACTGCTTCATTTGTAAGAGGAGAACTTCTCATTAAGTACATTTTTGACATTTTGTTGAGAGAGGGAAAAAAAAAAAAGAAAAGAAAAAAGAAAATCCTCGTGATGCCGAGAGCGCCGGAGCTGGAGAGTGGCTCAGTCTTCGCAGGTCTGGGGGCTGGTGCTGAGTTTTACTTTTCTTTTTTTCTTTTTCCCTTTGGCACCAAAGCCCCTTTTCATAATTTTCCAGTTCCGAGAGCAGTTGCTGCAGGTGGGAGGAGTGTTTAAACCAGAACCCAGCTGAAAAAGCCAGGAGGACTTGGTGGTGGAGAAGTGGCAGCTCTCTGTTCCAGCAGTGCTTGGAATTCGGTGCTAATCCAATCAGGTTTGATTAAAGTGTATTTTCAAAGCAAAATCAAATCTAACTGCCATTATCATTGCTCTGGGTGCTGTGAGAGTGCCTGGGCATGCCAGGCTTTGGCTGCGCTCAGGTTGGCAATCACAGGGCACAAAGTCAGTCCCAGCTCTGCCAGGGACCTGTGTCCGAATACTGGGGACCTGGGGACATCCCCTGTGGGATTCTGGTTTTCCTTGGGCAAAGCTCTGCTCTCACCAGGCTCCCTTTGCCAGCTGTCCTAATCACTAGGAAAAAAAATGAAGGCTGATTTTAGTGTTAATTATGCAAATCGACCTTGACAGGAAACTCCGCAGTGAGGTTGTTACCTCTCTTTTTCCAGGGTGGGGAATAACCCTTTTTTTTTGCACAACCACCAACCTTTCTTTCCCTTGGGTTTCTTTCAAGTGAAAAAAAAAAAATGCTGAGTAAGGTTGTTGCTGTAAGCTCCTAGGACATTTTCATTGATCCAAATCATACTTTTAGAGAGAACAAGCATAAAAAAGCACTGGGTGATCATAGATGCATTTTAATTATAAAAAATGTTGCAGGTGGCTTCAAGAAGCCAAGTGCTTCACAAGAAAAAGAAACACTTCTTTTCTCTTAGAAAACACTTTTTCTCATTATCCAAGCTGCTGAAACTGTGCATTCCTCAGGGGCAAGGACCTGCATTGGCCTTTCCCAGCTCTCGCTGAGTGCAACATCAACCACAAAATTGTATTAAAGTGCCGTGAGATTTTTTCTCTCCTGCACTAATTGCCTTTCCCGCCCAGCCTCTTCCCACCCCAGTGCAAACGCAGGTATAAATCACCTCGCTGCTATTGCCCTGTAAAGAGGCTGTCCAGAGATGCTCAGTGCTCCTGAAAGGGGCTGCTCTCTTCTTTAGGTGCTTTCTTCAAGAAAGATTGGAATCCACTTTTGAAAAGCACTTGGAAACCACCACAGATGCAGCTGCCCCTCTTGCTGCTCCCTGCCCCGTCTGCCTTACAAAGCTGGGATAAACCCTCAGCCACTGGTGGTTCAAACCCTTCCCCTTCCCTCCACCCATCCCAGGGCAATGTGTAGGCAGAAGTGGCTGCAGGAGCAGCCTGGAGTGGTGATGGGTTCGGGACTGAGCTCCTCTCTGGATGAGCTCCCCCTTCCCTGGCCCTGCTGGGTTTGCAGCTCCCCTTTTGGCAGAGGTTGCTTGTTCTGCGCAGAGTTGATCAGATCTTTCTCCTGAGTGAATGACGTGCTCCTGCCAGAGAAAATCAGATTACAGCCTCTCTTATCCATGACGGGTTGAAGTGCTGCTGCTTGCTTGTTTCAGGGAAGGAGTCTTGTAGACAGAGACAATCCTATTGCTGCTTTACCCTGGAAGATGATGTTAGGGTTGAGAGCTAAAGACACACATGAGAAGTCACAGATCTGGTTACCTTCTCCAGATCCTTGCAGACATGAGGAGCATCTACAACGGGGGGCAGAAAGGAGCCCCTGGGGGAAATGCAATGGCTGTGTAAGTGCAGGTCTGTCACACCCTCAGCCAGGCTGAGTGGGAAACTAGGCAAGGGTTTGAGGGTTTCTGTGGCGAGGGAGGGCTGCTGCTCTGCACATGGCAGCCTGGCTTCCAGCAGATGGTACACCCGTCTCAGTGCACTTGACGGGATGGTGGGAGAAGTTATTATGAAAGACTGCTGTGACATTCACAGCACAGATCTGCCAACTGGTGTCTAGAGGAGATGGAAGGAGCACATTGCCATGCTGCATAAATTGGTGCAGAGCTATATCTGATGCTGTATTTCATAGCAGGGTGGAGAGAAGCCTTCGGCTAACGGTGGTGATGGAGTGTCCAGCCAGCGCCCTGCTCGAGCCTGGCAGTGAGCCCTCAAAAAGGCAGAGCATTTGTGCTCCTCTTGATGCCTTTTGCCATCAGGATGTTCATAGTTTCTAAAAGCTGGTCCTCCTGCGACCATTTGCCTCAGACAAATGCAACTGGAGGGTTCTCCTAGTGTCCCCCACTGGCTCAGCTACACAAACCCTCGTCCTCATCATGGCTGAAGGTCTCATGGAGGATGTGGATCCTCCATCCCATGGGCCCATCCTGGGAGTTTGTACCTGCCCGCAAGCCTGGCTCAGAAGAAGGCTGTGCTCTTGCTTTCTCTGTTGTATGGACACAGTTTCTCCTGAGTTCTCATTTCTGCTTTTTGGACAGAAAGCTAAACAAAATTCAGCCAATCCCAGCCTCATTGAGAAGACACTCCAGCTCAGATTTAGGTGGGATTTATTTCCCTGTTTTTTCCATTGCTTTGCTTTCAGGGTCAATTCTCTGCAGCTTGCCTACCCTGGGCAACACAGCAGAAGCACCCCAATGATCTTCTTCTTTTAGTTGATAATTATTTTATTAGCTTCTTCTGAATCTTGATGAGCAGTTTTATTTTTCCATAGCAACGGCATCCGCAAGACCTCCCCACCCATGGAACCACATTGTGCAGGGGTGCTGGAGGGCCACACTCTGCACCCAGCTCAGCTCTGAGCAGGACCCTCTCCCTGTGAAAGCACCTGCCCTACAAATGTGGGAGGTTGGTGCATAAAGATCTATCCTTGGGGGGACTTTTCCCACCTACACAGCAGAAGCAGGAGGACCCATCCTTGAGGAGCCCTGTGCTGCTGCCTTGTGCAGGAGCAGCTGAGGTGTTCCCAGCTGGACATGTGCCTTCACTGTGGTGTCTCAGCAGCTGGGAAGCATCAGCCAGGGAGCAGAAGCTCTCTCTGTTCACACAGACAGCTGATGAAAATGAACGCCCACGAGTATGACATTCATACCTACAAATTATCTCTGCCGTGGAGCTGCAATTAAACGTGCCTCTGCTGCAGCAGTGCTGTGATGGGAAACCTGTGCAGCTCCTGCCCCATGGGCCTGTCCCTGTCCTTGTCCCTGTGCCAGCTCACTTGTACCCCAAGATCCCTGGTCCTCCTCACCTGGGGCAGGATGGCTACTGCTGACCCCTCTAAGCTGTGCAAGGGCTTGCCCGGGGGGGCTGTGTGTGCTGTGTGAGGGGAGGTTTTAATTCCCCAGGGAGGTTTCCTGAGAGTGATTGGGAAGGAATTTATTTTGCAGGTTGTAATTCCCTAGATCTGCAGCCACAAAAGTAAGATCTTAAAGGTCCTGGTCCTGTCCTGACAGTCAGAGAGACACCAGCTTGGGAAACAGAGGAAAACCAACTCTGCATGTGGAACCAGGGCTGTTTTCTAACCCATTTTGCCCATCCCAGCAAGAAAACAACAATTTCTGACTGTTCACCATCTGCCATCAAAAACCTACTGGCACCTCCTGAGCACTGGCACCCACTGTCCTCAGCCTAGGGTACCTAAAATGGCTTTTGCCTTGAAAACACAAGGGAAGAGACAGGGACAGGGGGGTCTCAGCAGAGCACATGGCAGCAAGGGACTTGTGGGAGCTCAGGGGACCCTGGGCAAGATGAGAGCCTGGCTCCCTTGAACTGCCTGGTGCTGGCAAGGCAGAGCCCCACCAAACTCCCCCTCGCCTTTAAAGGGATCCTTTTGACCCCCCTGAAATAGCTGGTGGTGTTGGGGGGCCCCCAGGATGCCCTCAGTCAGCTCGGTAGGATGCTGGAGCTGAGGTGAGTGGTCCCAGGGGCATTGCAGAGAAGGGAGATTTTGGTCCAGACTAACATTTGCTCGTCGTAAGCTCCTAGGAGGAGATAATTAGTGCTCTATTTTTCACCAGGAGCTTCTGTCCCTTCGTGCCCTCTTGTGCCAGGATGATGTGTTATCAGGAGAAGCGGCGGGATCATTTCCATAAGATAAAAATATAAAATAGCTCCTATTCATCACTGGCCTTCGTGTTAATGGCCTGTGCTCTGCAAAGAGGGAGTGTGGCTGGTGCTTTTCTGGCTGGATAAAGGATCTCTTTGCACTCCTGTAATAACCTCTTTCATCTGATGCCCTCCAAATGCTTTTGGACATAAATTAATTAAGGCTCACAACATCCTGTTGAGTTCAGGCTCACTCGAGGGTTTTCATCACACGTTCAAACAATTCATCCCACCTTTGCCTCACAGGTTTTCAGCAGCCCAAGGGTCGTGTCCAGCTGGGGTGTGAGTGGGGCCCATTCAATTATTTCAGCCACGTGTTGCATGTTCCAGCCAGGGCTTGGGATGCCCTCAGGGTTAGTTCTCCATCCTTTGAGCCTCATCAAAAAGCATCTCAAAGCTGCACCGGCTGAACCCATGGTGCAGCAGCTCCTCGAGGCTGCACAGCCTCTCCTGAACCTCTTGGCAGGTACTGAAATAGCTCCACTTTTCCATAGTTGAGTATTTGGGGATTTACAACCCACAGTGTCCCATTGGCAGCATCGAGGCTGACTCCGGCTGTCCCTTACCCCCATGCAAGCTGGGGTTGCATCCTGCCCGAGGAGATGAGCTGGGCCCTTCTTTGCCACGGCTGAGCACAGTTTGGCAGCAAAGATGCTGAGGAATAACTCACAACCCCCTGCAAAAAACCCATCCCAGGGGGTGGACATCTCATTGCAAAAAGCAAAATGCAGCTAGAGACAATGACCCCTCGGTGCTGGCTGCCTGCAGGGAGATGTCCCACCATGCTGATGGTCCAGGATTGCTCCTCGTTTCCTATCATCGCTGACAGGAAACAAGGAGCAGGATTTGGGCTGCAGAGGAATTTGCCATGTGCCCCAGCACATGACTGAAGGGTCCTGCGAGAGGAGAAAGAGGAGAAAGTCTCTGCCTGTGCAGAGACTGCGGTGCTGAGGAAGCGGAGTTGCTCATCAGTGGCTTCAGAGCCCTAATTATATCTCTTTAATGAGCACCCACACCATTATCAGGGGTTCCTCTGGGGCTAAGCGGCGATCCAAGCTCCTCTAATTACTTCTGACTCCTAATTTTCACGTCCCTGCTAATCCCTCATAGTTCCCCTTCCTCAGTCGATGCAAAAAGACTCATTAACAGGAAACCCTCCCCCTCTGCTCCTCCAACAAACTCTTTTTTTTCCCCCTTCTTTTTTTTTTTTTTTACACTCAGAACTTGCAGGAAGAGCTGGAGTAGGTAGAACTGCCCACCCGCAGGACACAAAGGCAGGGAGTTGGATCTGGGGGAGGTTTAGCTTTCCAGAGGCAACACAGGGAGGTGATGGTTCTGTGCTTCATCAGGGGTATCGGGGCAGATGCTTCCCCATGGGCATTCAATTCACCCTCTGTGAGCACTCTGCTCACCCCAGCACAGGCCAGCAAGGGGCTGGGCACCAGCTGCTCCTCGTGCCCAAGCACACCTCATCCACCAGCTCCCTGTGCCACTGTGAGCTGGGAACTCCAGGGGTTTGGGGTCCTGATAGTGACAGAAACTCAGAATGTTAGGGGTTGGAAGGGACCTCTGGAGGGTCACCCAGACCAGGGGGCCCAGTGTCCAGGTGGGTTTGGATCTCTCCAGAGAAGGAGACTCCACAACCTCTCTGGCAGCCTGGGCCAGGCTCTGACACCCTCACACAAGTTTCTCCTCCTGCTCAGATGGAACCTCCTGGGTTACAGTTTGTGCCTGTAGCCCCTTATCCTGTCCTTGTCCCTCCCTATGCAGTGCAGGGCCAGGCAGCCTGCAAGCCAGGGCTTGGCTGGAGAGACCACAAGTGTCTCAGACAGGCTCTGGTTTTGTATTTCTCTGGCCAGTTTCTCTAGCACAGTGAGGATGGATACATGAAAGTGCAGAGGAACTTCAGAAGGATGGAGGAGGGGAGGACACTTGCTGGGAGAGAAATCCCAGTCTCTTAGTGCTACCCCAGCAGCCTTTGAAATCAGACTGGGAAGGTGTTTGATCTCCAACCAAGTCCTTGATTTTTGTGATCCTGGTGAGACCTCTCTTGCCAGAGATGCTTGTGAAGGTGCCTACTCAGGAAACCCTTCTCCAGTAGAAAACCTTCACTCCCCTCTAGAAGACTGACCTTCACAGTGGGGTCCTGGGGAGCTCTTGGAGGGGGAAAAAAATTCTTTAGGGGCCTTTCAATACTTAAAGGGGACCTATAAGAAAGATGAGGACTATGTTTTTATCAGTTTGTTGTGATAGGACGAGTGGTGGTTTTAAATTAACAGAGGGAGATATATACTGGAGAAGGAAGAAATGTTTTGAGGCTGAGGGTGGTGAGACCCTAGCCCAGGTTGCCCAGAGAGGTGGAGTCTGGGCATCTGCCCCATCCCTGGAGCCACACCAGGTGAGGTTGTCCCAGGCTCTGAGCACCCTGCTCTAGTTGCAGATGTCCCTGCTCCCTGCAGGGGGGTTGGACTGGATGAACTGTAAAGGTCTCTTCCAACCTAAACTATTCTATGATTCCTACTGCTGGCACCAGGGAAGGAGGGAAGAGCCACCAGCTGCAGCACTGCCAGGAGGGAAGCAGAGGCTGGGGGTTCTCTGTGGCCCCCCAGCTGGGGTCCCAGGTGCTTGTGCTGCTCCCCACAGGACACTGAGAGGGGATGCACCTGTCCCAGCAGGGCAGTGACAATGCCATTGGCTCTGGTTCTAGAGAAAAAGACCAGTTAGTCCCAGGGGGAGATCCTGCTGTGGATGGTCAGAGGAAACTGAGGCATGGGGATGCTCTGAGCCTCGGAAAGCACATGAGCATGTGCTGAAGTTAAGCTGGTGCCTGAGGGTCTGTTCCTGAGTTGGCCTCCCCTACCTTCTGATGTTTGCCACATTTTTTTCCCTTGACTGGAGCGAAAGGAATTTCAAAAGTGGGACTTGGGTCTTGAAGTGACAAATAATTGAAGGTGGTAATTAAAGGCACAGCCGAGCGCTGAGTGAAAAAGGGAAAAATAAAGGAAAAGTGCCAGTTGCAATTCTGTGATTTAATTGGGTTCTGTTTCTCTCCCAATGGGGAGCGTGGCTGGCAGCCCCCGAAGGCAGGGGACTTGCTGCTGCTGCTGAAATCGGGGTGCTGGGGGGGTGATGCTCTGCAGTCAGCTTGCCCAGGGATAACTGCACAGCTCCTCCACACAGGAAAAGGCAGAGATTAGCAAAAGGGCCTTTAGATTTTTTTTATTTTTTTTTTTTCCTGAAAATGGAAGAGCTTCTTGAAGCAGAAACTTTCAATAATTAAAAAGGGAAAAAAGGAAAAATAATAACTGTTATTATGGAAAGTATATGAAAATAGATCTCTGCTGACTCCCTCGCTCTGAGATATCGCTGGCTGGCAAAGTTCTACATTTCTCTAATAAGAGAGCTCCAGTCGGTGGCTTTGGCAGCACTGGGAGGTGGAAATCACTGACACGAGGGCAGGGCTGGCAAGGACTGCGTGTCCTCGGGGCCACCCGGGCAGTGGGTTGAAGCTGGGGGTGCTGTGCCAGCCTTGCAGTGGGACTGGGGGACGGGCACAACCCAGCCTGGGGGCAGGTGGGACCCCTGGCAGAGCAGCTCTGACGGCTGGGCTTTGGCATCGGAGTATTCTCACTTGTATAAATTATATAAATCATCCCCCTGGATGAGAGAGTGTGCACATAAATATGTAGATTCAGGCTCCAGCTCTCATGACTTATTCACCAGCAGCATCATATTGTTTCTAACTTCGGAGCAGTTCCTGGAAACTGTTCGTTCTTCAAATTAAAAAAAGATCTATGGGCTGTGCTGGAGGGGCCCCGTGTGTTCTCCTGGCAGCACTGGGCTTGCTGAGGAATGGCTGAGCAGCCTCTGCCACCTCCCATGAGCTCGGTCTGGTCCCAGAGGCTGCGCACCCACCTGGGGAAGGGAAGGGGGGAACCGGGCAGCTGCAGAGATTGGCAGGAACCTGCCCTGGCAGCGTTCACCTCGCAGGGCAGCAGCCCCTGCACTTGGGTCACAACATCCCCCTGCAATGCTGGGGCAGAGTGGCTGGCAAGTATCTGTTGGAAAAGGGCCTGGGGGTGCTGGTTGGCAGCCGGCTGAAGATGAGCCAGTGTGTGCCCAGGAAAGCCACCAGCTTGTGTCAACACCGGTGTGACCAGCAGGACCAGGGCAGGGATCATCCCCCTGGACTGGGCACTGGGGAGGATGCTCCTTGAGTCCTGGCGTCAGTTTTTGTCCCCTCACTCCAAGAAGAACTCGCTGGCTTCCACCCCAGCCTCTCCCCACTATTCTCAGCTCCCATTTTACTCCATTTTCCCGAGTTCAGGACACAAAGGCAGGGGGGCAGCAGCATCCATCCTGCAAACGAGGTGGTTTCACCCGAGATGGACTGCGGAGCATCCTCTCCTGCCGGCTCCTGGCGAGCGGGGCCATTGCCTGGTAAATGAGCGGCCCCAAGAAGGCTTAACGACAGCAATTGTTGCACATCCCGAAATATCCCGCTTAATGGACTCCATCAGGTAAGTATTGTCCTAAATGGTTCAGAGCGAGGAGGTAGTAACAATGCGGACATGCCATTTGCGGAGAAATTATGCCTTGCTGAGATTTATCGGAGAGCTCAAATTGCTGTTAATAAAACCTGCTTTTGCTGGTGCAAGGGAAATTGGTTTTCACGGAGGCTGGAGGGATCCGAGTAGAATATTCTGGGTATCATCTCCAGAGCAGCAGGAAAATGAGCTCCCTGCTCTCACGACATAGGGAGGGCCAGCGAGGCTGGATCCCTCACTCTGCCCAGCTAAGGAGACCCTGAATACAGGGGTTTCCCCTCCCAGATATCACAACTCCTTCACACTGCTTTAAATCTCATATTCTATGTTTTCAATGTGTTTTAAATTTCTCTTCATTCTTAAAGAGTCCCTGAGAAAATCCCCTATCCACAGCCCTTCCAAACCTGCCTGGTTTCCTCCCAAAATTCTTTCCCCGTGGCCCTCTGATCTGCATAGTGCTGCTTTCAGGAGCTGGGAGAGCCCAGCCCCTTGTTTTGAAGCGCAACTACAGAAACCATCCTGTAATTTCTCTGTTGTGCTGTTTTCCTTGCCTAAGCCACGTGCCTTGTGTATTCAGGGGAGCGGGTGCTACAGAAAACGCTGCAATTTGATTTGGGAATCATTCTGCACAGAGAAACCGCAGAGGAGGAGAGAGGAGATCTCTGGCATCAATAAATCATGACAAGTTGGGAATTTCACAGCTCCACACAGCACATTGTACGGTGCAGGATGGAAGTGAACATCCCTCGCCCCTGGCCTGTCCGCGGCGGGACCCTTGCGCGGAGACACATGAAACGGGGGATAAATATTTACTTAGTTTGTTTGCTTAAGAGGCAAACATTTGCTGATGTGTTCTTGGCAAATCTAGGACATTAATTACTGGGTAGCAGAGCTCTGGAGTGCCTGTAATCCACTCCACACCTCGACAAGTCCCTGCTCTCATATCTGCTAAGCCAATATTTGGAGGACAGCCCGTATCCAGAGCATCGCGGAGCAGCCTGATGTTGAGTTTTGGGACAGCCTGTGGAGAAAACTGGTCCCAGGAGGTGCTGAGCTCAGTTGCCAGTCCCAACCCTTCCGTGGGACCTTGTGCTGCTGGAAATCCCTGTGGTGGCCCCAGGGAACCCAGGGGACCTCCACGGGAATTTTTCTCTCCTCTGCAAATCAGGGGCTTTCCCTGAGGAGGGACAGAGGTACCAACCAGGGGCTGGGAACCTCCAGGACCTGCCACCACCTCCCCTCCCCCAGGGTGCCTGAGGAGCCAAGTAGCCTGTGTTGACAGCAGTGTCCCAGAGATTGCTGGAAAATTTTAGAGTCACATTTCCCCTCGTTGTGGAGATTAAAATGGAGACTGAGCTGCTCCAGAGAACTGAGACACCCTCACCACTGCCACCGGAATAGCAATAGCTGAGAGAGATAATTAGTTGAGCTCCTCCAGCCCTGGTAATGAATTGAACCCCTCCAACCCTGATAATTAACTGAG
>VYZU01012269.1:0-14360 GCA_013401355.1 Ceyx cyanopectus
TGAGTTTGCACATACTTAAGTGGAGTTCTAGATATTATAGGAGTGTTGTCAAGCTGTAAATGGTTTAGGAATGGGTGACAATGATTATTCGACTGCCTTCCAAAATTTTTATTTATTTATTTATTCCCTCAGAGAGCTCAATAGTAAGGGAAGACAAGAAATCCTACTGGCTTCCAACATCCTGCTGCTCCAGAGCTAGACAGAATTAGGCTGTTTAGCATCTTTATCACAAGGGGACTTGGCAGTTTCTGCCCTGGCTCTTTCTTGGCTAAAAGAAGCTGTGGGATTGCCCTTTAGCCTCATGCTGTTTTCTGCATTAATCAAGGAATGAATTGCAATTTTAGACAACTGCAATCGTGGGGATTCAAAGATGCCTAAAATGCATTGCAAAAAGCCAAAATAAGAGCCATTACAAAAAACATTGGGGGTTTTGAGTCCTTCATTACTTGCTTTTTAATAAAAGAGTCCTTATGGACCAAAAACCCTCAGCTAAATATTTCAGCTGTATAAAATTCCATTGTTGACAGTCAATTTTATTTTATTTTTTTCTTTTTTTCTGAAAGGGATTGAAAACAAAGCTAAACTTCAGGTACATGAAAGACCAAAATGCAAGGTATATTGCCTTGGTGAAATGTCATGCTGATGTGGCATGGTCAGCTCTATATTGCTCTGGCACCTAAATTAAAGTGCTCAAGTTTCCTCTGAGGAAATAACTGAGTAGATGCACGAGTATGGTGAACACCCATAAATTCATAACAGAAAAAGTGAGATTCTGAGGCTCTGAAGGGCACAGAAGACCATGCAAAGCTGACAGAATTAATACAAATGGTGACTGAACTGCAGGGCTGCAAGAATCACAGAAAAAACCTCCAACCCTCCTCCTTTCTCCAGGGCAGAGTCAATAACACTAACAGCCAACCTGGCAGGGGGTCTCTAACTTTCAGTGCTGATGATTCCCATTCCCTGGCAACATATTTTAATATTTCATTGTTCTTGCAGTTTAAAAAATTATAAATCCTGATTCATACTTGCTATCTGTTGTCCTGTCCAATGTGGATATGGTTTTATTCAGTTTATTTTTCATTCAGCTATGTTAGTTGTTATGATTTACACATGTATTTGTGAGGATTGTTTAAATATATATATTTCTGTTTGTAAATAGTTTATTTGACCTTTTGTTATATTATGTTTCACATATTTCCTGTGCATTCCATCTTATATTTGGAGTCAGGAAAAGTTCATGACTTAAGGCTACTTATATCTTAATATTCTTTCTTCATAATGACAGCATTTTTTTGTTTTGTTGTGTTAGTGTATTTGGTTCTTTTGACTTTTTAAGGTATTATGAACTCCTTTTCATCATAGATAAATTTTCCTTGANTGATAGTAGGAACCAAATACAGAAGGTCATCCCTTCTTACTATTTTTATACTTTCCATATGAAGAAATCATATAGTAGTAAAAAAGCTTAAAGGATAAGCTAGGTACTGCTTTTTTTTTTTTCCCAAAAAAAATACTTCATGGTAGTTACCATCTTGAATTATTAGCAGAACTCTTACGATGGGTTTTGTAAGGTGTTCACTCAATAAAATAAATTCTTAAGCAACTGAGATGATGGATATGATTTTCAATAATTCTAGCTTGATCTTGTCAAGTTTTATAAATAAAATTGAATTATAATGGCAACCCAGATTTTATGAAGATGTGGTATCAGATGGAATATTTTTCTAGTTGTCTTGAGCACAGGTTTTCATGTGATGAAAACTTTCCAGGTAATTTTTTTTTAACATTTTAATTTAAATGTATAAACTAAAAATTCTTTAGAGCAGTTCTATTACTATCTGATATTGAATTTACTCTTGAATTAATCCATTAATTGGCATTATCAAGAAGCCTGTAAAAACAATTACTAAAACAGAAGTCATTAAGATTCTAAATCTTAGCTCTACCTGGAACACAAGCAGCAGGCAGAAGAAAATCTATAAACCAGGAATTTTGCCAAACTTTCTCCGGCTGAAATCCAAATTAATTTTTTTTTTAACCCATCCAGATTTTCCACACTGAACCAAGGAAATTGAAACCCAACTGAGTCCTACAAGCCCTTGCATACACTTCATTGTAAGTGAATGTCTGCCTGCTTGGGCTTTTTTTTTAGTGGTGTCTGTATAAGATACCAACAAAAATGTATGTTAACAGGCTGACAGAAAAAAAAAGATGTGAAAATACTGGAAATGGTACTTGCATAACAGAATTTATGATGTGATGTGCATAATGTATAAACTGAGGTTTTGGTGCTGTAAAAGTTTACATACGTTATTAACATCATGTACATGCCTAATTCCTGGAGGATCAGATCCTACAAACCTCACTCAAGTCACTCTTATTTGAACATGTTTATGACTGCAAGCTTTAGCTTGCTTATTAGAGGGAATGAAAGCACAGTAACTTCCAAAGGTCTATAACAAAACATTGCTGCTTGTTTATTATAATGTTCCCCTAAGCATTTGTTTTCAGAATGCCCCAGACCAGTTTCCTTCATTTGGCAGTTTCATCTCAGCACACTTACACATATGAGTATGATTCAGACTTGGTTGTCCCTGGTATGCTTTATCCATTATGCTTCAAATCCAAAATAGTTGCTGAATGAAAATTTAGTTGTTTTGTTAGCAGACCTTCAGTTGCCTCAAAGTCATCAAGGTAGGTTAGGTGATTACAGTTATTAGATGTCAGTGAGAAAAGGGAAGTTGTACAGGAGCAGATAAGAGAAAAAAAGAAAAAGCCATGTGCAGCATGACCAAGCACATCATGATGGCTGAAATGATGTCCTGACAAGATAAATGGGCAAAAACTAGCCTGCTCTGCCATGAGTGTTGGGGCAGAGGTCACTCACACAGTAACAGTAATAACTGGGACAGTGCTATGTTATTAGCATTGGTTTTGTTTTTATTTTTCCCTCCATTATAATGTGGTTGTAACCATTCTGTAAAAAAAGGAGCCTGAATAGCTATTGGTTTTAATCACTTATCACAACTGAATCTTTTTGAAAGATGTTTGTTTAAATAAAATTATGAAGTGAAAAAAAATATTTACATGAAAACCAAACCTAATCCACCAAACATGAGCTAAGTTGTTCAGATACATAGCTGCTCTCTGATGCTTTTGAAATAATTACCCAGAGATAACAGAGATAGATTTTACTGTGAGAAGTAACTGATCAGCAATGACTTATTTCAGTCCAGAACATGATTTGCAGTTTTAACTATAAAAAGGATACACATGGCCATGCATACTGGCAGCATTCATATACCCAGGATTTGCAAGTGTTCAGTATAGCCACACCTGTAAACATGATTTAAATGAGATTTTTCTTACCCGTGGGAGGAAGATGGGCCCCTTGTGTATGTATAAGTCTGCGTGTCTGTGCTCCTGAAAAATATAATAAATATATAAAAAATAATGGTTTTATCAAAATAATATAATTTGCTGTCTCTGTGTTCTTAGTTCTGATTTCAAATACCTGAATTATGGAGACTTCTTACCCAGAACTACATTCCCACAGGTGTTGTGGATCAGGCAAGATTATTTAATTGCTGATCTTTCAAGCAGGGGCAGGAAGCAGCCATACAGTATGGTAGGGTGTCAGGGAGCAGCAGTCTGTAAGATTCCTGCTGGGGATGCCTGTGATGTGAGGAAGTCCTTCAGAAGGTGTAACCTGACTCGTGTGACTCTTTCCTAGAGCTACTGAAACCAAACACAGGGAACAGTTTCAAAGCCACTGTCTTTAAAGGTGAGGAAGTACTGTTTGGTGATAATGTCTGTCAGCCTGCAAATGTAAAGCCAGTGGTAGTGTCCTCGTTTGATGCTGATGTGCATGGCCAAAGGAGAAACATCAATCAGGTCCTGGTGGGTAGCTCTTCGTATTAAATTCTGTCTTTTGTGCAGAAAGAAGTTGCAGCAGCTGAAATAAGCCTGATTCAAACCGAGGTATGATTTTCACACATTTTGAAGTCATTATCTTCAAAATGTCACATCAAGGAAGGGACACTTTGGCAAATCCATGTACTGCTGTGTATGGGACAGCAGTCTTCTCCTTTCTCTGACTTCTTTTTTTCCTTTTTTTTTTTTTTAACTGCAAGAACTTTGATTGTTTGGTTTGTTGTTGATTTCCCCTTCTCACAATTAGTGTGTTTAAATTCTAGTGAATTGATAAGGAATAAACTCATGGGCACACTGACACCATCTGCCTGGCCCTCTTCAACTTGTGAAAGCTTGGTGTATTCAGTCACAGGTACTCTTCTGGTAGCCATTGAAAAAGTAATTGCTTAAAAAGTTACACATGTTTATTCACTCAAAAAAAAGGCATTTTGCTCATTTTATCTTCCTTGGGATCTTTTCTATCATGTCTCTGTCAGTTGATGGAGAGCAAAGAGCATTGCCCAGCAGCTGCATAGGCTACACTCTTCCTTGCACAAGCTATGACATATTTACGTGAATAGTAACTTCCCAGCAACCCTGGAAGATCTAATTCATAGTGAAATCTGTTTGTGGAATTGCCTTTCTAGCTTCATTCCTTGGGAATGCTTAAAACATGTCAGTATAAGACATTGGGAAATAGAGTCTGAAGAGTCTGTTAATCTAATATTTCATAACGCTGATATATAATTTTTTTTAAAGCATCAGCAAGCCTGGGGAGAGCAGCAGCTTAGGAAGGCTCCACACATTGGTGGGCGTTGAGCCCATCTGTGTGTATGGCTGTGAGGAGCAGTGAGGGGCATGTGCTCTGTGACTAACTTTCCAGCTCTGCTGCTGCCAGGGTCTGGCTGCAGAAACTCTGCATGTGTGCAGTCTCACAAGTAGGATGTGGAAGTTCTGGTGAGGTCCATCACAGCAAGCCCTTTTCTTCTGTTAAGATACTAATTTTTACTGAATGAAAGTAATTTTTAGAACTTAAGACTATTTAGCTGTGTACTGAGTACATGGGTTTTCTGAGGCCTGCCAATGAGGCAGACATTGATGTATTGATGTTGTGCTTTGATGTGCATAATCATCTTTCAGATAAACATTTTCCCTCAGTTAATGAACTGGAAATCACTGGAGGCTTAGAGGGTGTGGAAAGATAACACTCTGTGCTTTCCCTGTGCTAACACTCTGTTCTAGGCACTAGCTTTTGGGCACTGTTCTAAATCAGATACTGAGGTAAACAGACTTTTTTATTTTACTGTTTTTCTTAATAATCTGAAGCAATGAACAGAACAAAAAGAAAGCTGGCAATTTGTCAGGTAAATTAATTCAAAAGATACAAATATTTTTATATAATCTTAGGTGCAGATCAGTGTGGTCTATTTCATTGTCTACACATTTGCACCAGAAAGTGGTACTACTTAAAGCAAACCCCTAAAAGACTAATGTCTATAGATACAGTTGTTTCAAAGTAAATAAATATAAACTTACTCTTAAAATTTTGTAAGGCAACCACACATTTCTGCTTTGGCATTTTAGTTTTGTTACAACTGTTTATTATTGCAGTCTGATTTGAGTTATCAGTGGCAGTTTATCTAGACTGTAGATGTAAAACCTAGGTAAGTACAGAGACACTGACTGATGTTTGCAACCTGGATTATTGTCTCAATTTAGGCCCTTGTCAAACATGATTATACTTTTTCTACAGTTTTTACAATCTACAAAATAGAGTTTTGTTATCCTTGGCTCCTCCCTAAACACTGTTCTTGGTGGATCATGTTATGTTCTCTGTAGAAAGCTGGTCAATCAAAGAAATCTGTTTTGTTCTGCCTTAGGATGGACCAGATTTCACCTAGACTGACCCAGCATGAGCCTTATCTCTGTCTTCTGCTCCTCTGTATTTACTTAGAATAATTACTATTTATTTATAATATTTACTATTCCAGATAGTATCCCAGATGCAGAACATTATTGTATATAGTGGAGGTGACAATATTTGTGTTACTATGTGGTTAGGTGATTAGGGTGCTTTCTCAAGAGGCATGAAGAAATTTTTAATGTAGATAACTCCATTTTAAGAGAGATAACTAATGAAAAAGAAGCATCCCGTACAGAATTGAAGGAGACTACATGTGTAGATGGATTATTATAAGTCACCCATAGTATAGAATTGAAGAATTAATATATAATATAGAATTAATAATCACTATCCAAGAGAACTTTTTAAAAAGCATGATTGTTGCAGAATAGAACAGAGGACATGCAAGACTATACTGTTAGGACTAGAGAATAGGCCATAGAGACACTAAAAGACATATCTACTATTCTTTTTTCTTAAATACAGATATGTGGGTTTCAGACTGTAAATGGAGCCTATAAAGATGAACTATTTTTTCCCTACACTTCAACAGAAGGTTTTTTTCTCATGGCATGCTTTTTTGATGCTTTGATATGGTAGAGAATTTTGGTGGTTGCTGTGTGTGATTTCTGTGCACATGTAGTTTCCTCAGGACTGATGGTATTCTTTAATAGCATACATAATTCCATCAATTGTTTGTAACTCTCCTCATGTTAAGATGTTATGCAAAGATATTTTCAGTTTTGCCTGTGTGAGAAACCATCATACTGGGTTACAAAGTGAACTTTATGCAGAAGGTCTGTTCTGGCACTTAAGGTTTTTCTGTGTGCTCTTAAACAGAGTTGAGCATATAAAATTCCAGGGTTTCTATTTTTTAAAGGCCACTTTTCTTCATACCAATAGCAATAGAAAGTTTTTCAGTTTAAACAGTTCNTCCTCCCTAAACACTGTTCTTGGTGGATCATGTTATGTTCTCTGTAGAAAGCTGGTCAATCAAAGAAATCTGTTTTGTTCTGCCTTAGGATGGACCAGATTTCACCTAGACTGACCCAGCATGAGCCTTATCTCTGTCTTCTGCTCCTCTGTATTTACTTAGAATAATTACTATTTATTTATAATATTTACTATTCCAGATAGTATCCCAGATGCAGAACATTATTGTATATAGTGGAGGTGACAATATTTGTGTTACTATGTGGTTAGGTGATTAGGGTGCTTTCTCAAGAGGCATGAAGAAATTTTTAATGTAGATAACTCCATTTTAAGAGAGATAACTAATGAAAAAGAAGCATCCCGTACAGAATTGAAGGAGACTACATGTGTAGATGGATTATTATAAGTCACCCATAGTATAGAATTGAAGAATTAATATATAATATAGAATTAATAATCACTATCCAAGAGAACTTTTTAAAAAGCATGATTGTTGCAGAATAGAACAGAGGACATGCAAGACTATACTGTTAGGACTAGAGAATAGGCCATAGAGACACTAAAAGACATATCTACTATTCTTTTTTCTTAAATACAGATATGTGGGTTTCAGACTGTAAATGGAGCCTATAAAGATGAACTATTTTTTCCCTACACTTCAACAGAAGGTTTTTTTCTCATGGCATGCTTTTTTTATGCTTTGATATGGTAGAGAATTTTGGTGGTTGCTGTGTGTGATTTCTGTGCACATGTAGTTTCCTCAGGACTGATGGTATTCTTTAATAGCATACATAATTCCATCAATTGTTTGTAACTCTCCTCATGTTAAGATGTTATGCAAAGATATTTTCAGTTTTGCCTGTGTGAGAAACCATCATACTGGGTTACAAAGTGAACTTTATGCAGAAGGTCTGTTCTGGCACTTAAGGTTTTTCTGTGTGCTCTTAAACAGAGTTGAGCATATAAAATTACAGGGTTTCTATTTTTTTAAAGGCCACTTTTCTTCATACCAATAGCAATAGAAAGTTTTTCAGTTTAAACAGTTCAAAATGAAAGTCACACCCTATCCATTTTTTCAAACTCCACAGGACATCTCTTACCATTTCATGTACATACAATGTAAACTTACAGTTAATAGACTTAATAATGAAATCTCTTCCATAAATGTTGTTGATAAATACGCCTTTAAAGTGATACATTTTATTTAAATGTTGTAATGTGAGACACCCAGAGATTTAAATGGATTTATTTTTTATTTATGTTTACATTAACCAATAAACAAGCCATCGCCATATGAGCAGTTTTCCTGAAAGCGAATTCTAAAGTAAAAAGAGCTCTGATATTTATCATTCTGAATGATAACACATGGAACCTTCACTTTATCTTAAAAGTTAATACTGTCATGTGCAAACCTCCCTATATACCTTGTCTAATAAAATAGCTATCACTTTTGCATGTGGAATTAGGTAGGTGGTGATAATATTAAAAAAAAAGAGAACATTCTTCTGATACTAAATGTGAAAAGCTGACCTTTTAAAAACACTTTAACAACTTCTAGTGTTATCATAAATCTTACCAATTCTTTAATGTTACAGTTTTTTTGGTTGTGTACATTACACACGTTCTTCTAAGTCAACTTTTGTTACAGGGAAATTTGGGCCTGGGGCCAGGTAGAGCTTTGGAGAGCTTTTAAGTTTGAGAGCCTGTTTCACAGCTGGAAAGCTCCCCAAAGTGAAGTGATCCCAGAAGAATATGTTTCCCATTACCCAAATCTCTACCAAAGCACGCCTTGTAGCTCTAAAATAATTAAGACTTTGGAAACCCCAAGAGGTCTTTTTTGATCCATGAATGAAGTTACCCCGTATATAAATAACTAAAACCTAATTCCTTCTTAACCGGTGAAACACAAAACCCCTCCATTTGTCAATGTAACATAAAGAGAATGGTCCAAAATGTCAGAGCCTTTATACTTCAATGGATTCAACCCCAGGACAGAACAAGATTGTAGTTGTTGGAGATCAGGCTGAGGTGTTTGTGCAAGTCTGCAGGGCAGAAGAGTTAATATTCAATAAATTATGATGGAGAAAGACATGCGTTATTTTGAAGCTTGAACGATGATGAAATTGATAAAACCAGAAGAAACTATTCAAATCTCTTGTGTTAGTAGTATATTCTTTTTCAGACTAAAATCACTGTAATTAAGAGGTAGATCATTGATTCTGCTGTAAGAATAAGATAGAAAATAGATATTCTTCCACTGGGAATAGGCAGACTTCAGCTGCTTTGCTTGCTCAATACTGATGCAGTCTGAGCCTGCCTGAGTCTGGTGGGGACCAAGATGAAGTTCCTCTGTTTATACCACAGGGACTCCAATTCCAATATACTTCTGCAGAATACTGTTGTGGCACTGACAGGTTCAACCTCCTTTCAAGATGCAGCAACAGTTATTTTGTTATAGCACACACTCTGATGGCACTTCTTCCTCTCTTCCCTGGAGTATAATAGCTAGCAAAGAGAAAAGTTGTTCAGGAAGCAGAAGAACTGGATGCAATTTTTCTGAAGACACAAATATATATGTTCTACCTTCCAGATCAGGACCTGAATCAGCAGACTTTATTTTATAAGGCGAATGTCCTTTTAATAAGAAGTTGCATGTTGAAGTTGCATAAAAATCAACAAAAGCACAGACTGGAATTGAGATTTCTCAAGTCAGTGGTCTGTAGTGTTCCCCTCTTCTGGTAATTTTCTCTATTTTTATTCTATTCCTGTGTATAGTTTCAGGGGAAGTGATATAATATTTTCCCTTTATCTGTATAGATTTAAGTATGGCAGTTGAAGCATTAAAAATTAAAAAGCATGTGAGTGTGAATTCTGTTGGACTAAGGAGAAAATGGAAATAATCTCCTTAAATAATTTATTTTGTGCCTTTATAATAGATTCATTTTTTGGAGGGTGACATTTTAAAAGCCTGGTACAGTTACCACAATCTGATTCTTTAAATACATTTTTAAAAGAGTAAATCTGGCTCAGTTTTTTGAGGTACCTATCTGTTGGGTTCCTTATGTTAGGAAATGGGATGAATACCTGACACTGAAGACAGGCTCATGCTGTAGATCATCTGTTGGGTGCAGAAGTGTGTGATTGCACTGTAAATTGAAGTATATAATCTCTCAGGAGAAGAGGTGTTTTTCTTTGGTTCCAGGTTGTAGATCCCTCTGATGTCCTAGCCCTCTTGGGACTTCCTTTTGAGTATCTTTATTTTCCCTTCATGTTTATAAGGTATCAGAAGCATCTGTACAGAGTGAATGGCATCTGGGTAACAGTTTCTTAGCAGGTGCCTAAAATGTAGTTACTGCATTGTGGGTCTTGCCGTGGGTTACATTACAACCTGTGACCCAGAGATGTAAAGTTCCATGCTATATTTCTTTCTTTTGACAGCTCCACCAAACATATCCTCACTGCTGCTAAAAATTGACTGCATATTGGCTGTGGACAGGTTAGACTCTCATTGTCCAATTGCTTCACAGGCTGTCAAAATTTGCACATCAGGCCTGGCAGTGTTATTTTTTTGTGCTTAATACTGATCTTATATTTCAGAATTAAAGTTATGCGTTCCAGCAAAAAAACAGCTACAACATAATTAAATTAATTGTTGCATTCTCTAATTTTCCTATTAGTTACTTTCAATATTGGAGGCCAGATTTTCAGCTGGCATGAATTCCTTTAATAAATTCCTTTTCCATCCAGAGTTCCCTTAATATATGATCCTTCTTTTTGAATGTGAAAAGAAGTGCATTGATTTGTGCTTTGAGACTGCATGGTTTAGATTTGACTTCAGCTTTTTATCTTTTCATTAATCATATTTAACAAAAGACCTACACAGACAATATGTTTATAAGGAGTGGGTATTAAGCATGCTGTTTCCTGTACTGTAGATAGCAGACATTGTCAGTAAGCAGCCAATTACATCATTTGCATTTTATTTTACTTTAATGTCACCATGTGGGAAGGCTGATAATTAATATCTCTCATGTCCTCATTTTGCAGGAACAGTGTATCATGTTTATACCAGTATGAGAAATATTTATACATCAGCTATTGGCAAAAGAAGTATTTGCTTTTTTTTAAAAAAAAAAAGAGTNAAGTTACCCCGTATATAAATAACTAAAACCTAATTCCTTCTTAACCGGTGAAACACAAAACCCCTCCATTTGTCAATGTAACATAAAGAGAATGGTCCAAAATGTCAGAGCCTTTATACTTCAATGGATTCAACCCCAGGACAGAACAAGATTGTAGTTGTTGGAGATCAGGCTGAGGTGTTTGTGCAAGTCTGCAGGGCAGAAGAGTTAATATTCAATAAATTATGATGGAGAAAGACATGCGTTATTTTGAAGCTTGAACGATGATGAAATTGATAAAACCAGAAGAAACTATTCAAATCTCTTGTGTTAGTAGTATATTCTTTTTCAGACTAAAATCACTGTAATTAAGAGGTAGATCATTGATTCTGCTGTAAGAATAAGATAGAAAATAGATATTCTTCCACTGGGAATAGGCAGACTTCAGCTGCTTTGCTTGCTCAATACTGATGCAGTCTGAGCCTGCCTGAGTCTGGTGGGGACCAAGATGAAGTTCCTCTGTTTATACCACAGGGACTCCAATTCCAATATACTTCTGCAGAATACTGTTGTGGCACTGACAGGTTCAACCTCCTTTCAAGATGCAGCAACAGTTATTTTGTTATAGCACACACTCTGATGGCACTTCTTCCTCTCTTCCCTGGAGTATAATAGCTAGCAAAGAGAAAAGTTGTTCAGGAAGCAGAAGAACTGGATGCAATTTTTCTGAAGACACAAATATATATGTTCTACCTTCCAGATCAGGACCTGAATCAGCAGACTTTATTTTATAAGGCGAATGTCCTTTTAATAAGAAGTTGCATGTTGAAGTTGCATAAAAATCAACAAAAGCACAGACTGGAATTGAGATTTCTCAAGTCAGTGGTCTGTAGTGTTCCCCTCTTCTGGTAATTTTCTCTATTTTTATTCTATTCCTGTGTATAGTTTCAGGGGAAGTGATATAATATTTTCCCTTTATCTGTATAGATTTAAGTATGGCAGTTGAAGCATTAAAAATTAAAAAGCATGTGAGTGTGAATTCTGTTGGACTAAGGAGAAAATGGAAATAATCTCCTTAAATAATTTATTTTGTGCCTTTATAATAGATTCATTTTTTGGAGGGTGACATTTTAAAAGCCTGGTACAGTTACCACAATCTGATTCTTTAAATACATTTTTAAAAGAGTAAATCTGGCTCAGTTTTTTGAGGTACCTATCTGTTGGGTTCCTTATGTTAGGAAATGGGATGAATACCTGACACTGAAGACAGGCTCATGCTGTAGATCATCTGTTGGGTGCAGAAGTGTGTGATTGCACTGTAAATTGAAGTATATAATCTCTCAGGAGAAGAGGTGTTTTTCTTTGGTTCCAGGTTGTAGATCCCTCTGATGTCCTAGCCCTCTTGGGACTTCCTTTTGAGTATCTTTATTTTCCCTTCATGTTTATAAGGTATCAGAAGCATCTGTACAGAGTGAATGGCATCTGGGTAACAGTTTCTTAGCAGGTGCCTAAAATGTAGTTACTGCATTGTGGGTCTTGCCGTGGGTTACATTACAACCTGTGACCCAGAGATGTAAAGTTCCATGCTATATTTCTTTCTTTTGACAGCTCCACCAAACATATCCTCACTGCTGCTAAAAATTGACTGCATATTGGCTGTGGACAGGTTAGACTCTCATTGTCCAATTGCTTCACAGGCTGTCAAAATTTGCACATCAGGCCTGGCAGTGTTATTTTTTTGTGCTTAATACTGATCTTATATTTCAGAATTAAAGTTATGCGTTCCAGCAAAAAAACAGCTACAACATAATTAAATTAATTGTTGCATTCTCTAATTTTCCTATTAGTTACTTTCAATATTGGAGGCCAGATTTTCAGCTGGCATGAATTCCTTTAATAAATTCCTTTTCCATCCAGAGTTCCCTTAATATATGATCCTTCTTTTTGAATGTGAAAAGAAGTGCATTGATTTGTGCTTTGAGACTGCATGGTTTAGATTTGACTTCAGCTTTTTATCTTTTCATTAATCATATTTAACAAAAGACCTACACAGACAATATGTTTATAAGGAGTGGGTATTAAGCATGCTGTTTCCTGTACTGTAGATAGCAGACATTGTCAGTAAGCAGCCAATTACATCATTTGCATTTTATTTTACTTTAATGTCACCATGTGGGAAGGCTGATAATTAATATCTCTCATGTCCTCATTTTGCAGGAACAGTGTATCATGTTTATACCAGTATGAGAAATATTTATACATCAGCTATTGGCAAAAGAAGTATTTGCTTTTTTTTAAAAAAAAAAAGAGTGAAACTTTTTTTTTCCCTGTATGATGACTAATCATGATCTCCATGTGCTCAGTTAAAGTGCTTAATTTATAATTGAAAGAGTTATATAAATAATATAGAACACTGATAATTAACATGCCCAAATAGAGCTGGATTAACATTTTGTTACTTTCATAATTATATAGGACAATATTTGGGTTATTTATTGCTTTAAATTCTCTAATTAGCAGTTTTATTATGTTTTTTTAAGATAAAAATTGGTCTGAGGAAGAAGGAAGTAGCACATTTTTTTATTCTAGAATAGAAATCACTTGGTTATGTGTATGTTTATTTTCTTTTTTCTTCTTGTGTTTCTTCCTCTTCCTCCTCCATTTAGCCTTTCATACCTGCCAGAACAAACACACTTTCACTTCCACAATCAATATTTCATTCTCCTGACTTTCAGCATCATTCACATTTTTGGCATTCCTTCTAAGCAATGCACTGTTGCTCACTCTTAAAACAAAACCCATGCACTGTGGTTAGGCAGCAGAGGTCAGCTCTAGTCTTGTGTCACAGGTCAAACAAGATCACTTACATTCTTTATCAGGGTCATTTCTTCTCCCTGGGTGGGATATGAACTGCTCTTTTTCTTTGAGAGGAAACAGCACAGATGTTCACCACTCCTTGTTTAGAATTTTGCTGCATGGTGCACCATCGTTTTTCATGTAAACTTACAGAACAGCAAGGCATGAGCTACCCATAACTTACACTATTAGCCATGTTTAGTATTCCAATAGCAAAGTAACTGCACAGTTAATTTAATTCACCTTATATAAAATGTCAATTCCAGATTCTTTAAGTTACATTTTAAGAGGTCTCCAGTGTTGATAATAATTGCTCCTGAAAAGCTCGAAGTATTTATTTCTGGATTTTTGTAGACACATTTTTTCTGTTGCTCGTGATTTCATACTTCCTAATATAACAATATTATAAATATATTTTTTGTTATTTTATTGCTAAGTTTGTTCAAAGCATACTGACCTCAAATTAAATGCTGTGCTAAATGCATCCTTTACACCTTGCATCTTTATATATAGGATAAATTCACTGTTTATATCAACTGAGAGCAGAGCTAATTTATTTTTTTTTTGTCTCTCTATCAACATTTGGGTGAATTTGTTCACTTTACATTCTCATACATACTGTTTCCAGGTTA
>VYZU01012276.1:6382-27793 GCA_013401355.1 Ceyx cyanopectus
CAGAGATCTCTGAAAAAATTGGAAGGTTTGGGGCTTTTTCTCTTTATAATATACACATTTTAAATAGAGCAGTTGTTATCCCCTTGAAAACATTTTGCAGCTACATGCATTTCATGGGTTCCCGCTGGCACTGCCATGGGAGTGTGGAACGCTTAGGTGAACAAAGTAAACAGACTGAGAATAGTCCAATTCAGAAAAGCACATGGTCTTTTCTGACCATCCTGAGCAAAGTGTAAGCTTAGGAACAACTTCCCTTTTATATTAAACCATTGCTCTTGGCGCTTCAACTACACATCTTACCAGAAACTCTGTTTATTTTTCATCTATTAATTTCAATTCAGTATTTTTCTTAGTACTGTTTCTCTACTAGGCTGTTCAAGGCAGTCAGGAAAGATTGATGCTATTTTTATGTTCTGTGCAAAGAATTTTTACTACATACAACTTGAAGTTACAGTAGGACCTTCAAATGCCTCTGGAGCTGATGTCTTTCACTTATCCACAAAACCACAGGAAGCACTGTTGATAATACCTTTGAAAACTGTTTACAGGGTGTTAATTTAGTTAATATGTTTTAAAAGCCAAGCTTTTACACATTCTTGACCTATCTGTAATAATTATTAACAGTAATATTTTTTAAAAAGTAATTTAAAGGTGAATTTGTAAGAAAGTAATTAAAATAAATATTTCAACAGACCCAGAAGCTTTTGTTCTGAGTGTTCGAGATGAAGAAGAGAACGACTTTGTTACTGAGCAGCTTCGTTCATTCAGTGGTCTGGCGATGTGGGTCTGGCTGGGTGTGATTTATGATGACAGTGGTAAGATTTAAGGCTTCTTTTCTTAATAACTGGATTGGAGACAAAGTTTGCAGCATTCAGTGTGTGTTTCTTGCATGTTTCAATACACAACTGGAGTCAAAGGGAATGCAAACCTATAATAATGCTGTATGTGTATTTTGTCTTCTAGAAGAAAATAACTGGATATGCTTTCTGTTGGAGTAATAATTAGATCCAGTATGTTCTGTTTAGTCTAATTTGATTTCCCTGGAAAGCAGGAACATGCTAACATATTTAACATTATATATGGAACTTATTTACAGTAACTTAGGGTATCACTGCATTTTTTCTGAAGTGATTATCTGTTAATATAATGAATATACTCAAAGTTAAATAATTAATACACATAATACCAGTGTTTTAATAAATATGCAATGTTTTCCACAGATAAAGTTCTCAAGTGGTATGATGAAACTCATCTGACTTACAATAACTGGAGGCTGGGAAGACCTAACATAAAGAAGAACAGTTTTTTTGCTGGTGTAAATCTTGATGGCTTTTGGGATATTTATAATTATTCTCAAAGTTGGCATGGTCATCACTATAATGTGTTCAGTATTCTCGCCTGTAAAATTGAAAGGGGTAAGTAATAGAGAATATTAATGTCTAGTATTGGAGTGTTGGGTGAAGGTCATAATTTAAGTCTTAGTTCTGCACTCTCCTACATAAGGCTTTGGCTTTGCTCCCAGTGAAACGTGTGGCACAGCACATAGAGGCTTCTGAGGCTGTATGGTCAGTCTGTGCATCACTGCTCTAATATTCTGAGGAGGAGGAATGTGTTTGCTGTACTTCTCCAACTGCTCACAGTGTTCAGAGTAGCAAAGATAACTCACTTGATAGAAGTGGCTTGTACTGAACACTTGAATGCTTGAGCAGCATTGATATATAATACTTTCCATATGTTCCTAATAACATGAATGAAGTGCACAGAATTTGTTGTCTTCTTACTCTTTGAACTAGGACCACAACAGCACAAGCCTCCATTGCCTGAGTCTATTCCACATGGAAATAGAACGTACAGGATCCTTCAGAAAAAGTTAACATGGTATGAGGCACTGAGAGAATGCAAACAAAATAGAAGTGATTTAGCAAGTGTACACAGTGAATCACAACAGTTATTTCTAGAAGATATTGTCAAGCAGGATGGATATCCTCTGTGGATTGGGTTGTCAATTCATGATGTAAGTATATGCTTACTGTTGGTGAGGTCAGTAACAGAGCTTGTAAATAATTTTCTGCACAGGGCAAAAAATACTCTCTGATGCCTTTTTTCCCAGTTTCTTGGAATCTCCATTCTATGTAGTAAATTACCTACTTCACAAATCCTGTGTACCAAGTATATGAGATTTTAGTGTACATAGCCACGCTAAGATATTTTTCCAAATCCTTGACATTTTAAAATAATACAATCATGCCACATCATTCCTTGCAGCACAAGGAAGCACAGTTTGCAATGCTACATTTAGAGGCTCCAGATTTTATGGCCCTTTGAAGGATCAAATTCTGTTGCCACATAGAATCAAAAAAGGTTGTATGGAACCTGTTTAGTCTATTTATTTAGTGTGAATTTAGAAAATGAGGCCACCTGCACTTTTACTTAACACTCTACAATGGATAAATAGTATTACCTGACTGACAAGATATAAACCACCACTTTGCTGTGATTTAAAAGTTGTTTTTTTCTTTGATTAGGGAAGTAAAGCTAATTTTGAATGGTCAGATGGANAGAACGACTTTGTTACTGAGCAGCTTCGTTCATTCAGTGGTCTGGCGATGTGGGTCTGGCTGGGTGTGATTTATGATGACAGTGGTAAGATTTAAGGCTTCTTTTCTTAATAACTGGATTGGAGACAAAGTTTGCAGCATTCAGTGTGTGTTTCTTGCATGTTTCAATACACAACTGGAGTCAAAGGGAATGCAAACCTATAATAATGCTGTATGTGTATTTTGTCTTCTAGAAGAAAATAACTGGATATGCTTTCTGTTGGAGTAATAATTAGATCCAGTATGTTCTGTTTAGTCTAATTTGATTTCCCTGGAAAGCAGGAACATGCTAACATATTTAACATTATATATGGAACTTATTTACAGTAACTTAGGGTATCACTGCATTTTTTCTGAAGTGATTATCTGTTAATATAATGAATATACTCAAAGTTAAATAATTAATACACATAATACCAGTGTTTTAATAAATATGCAATGTTTTCCACAGATAAAGTTCTCAAGTGGTATGATGAAACTCATCTGACTTACAATAACTGGAGGCTGGGAAGACCTAANTGTGGTTTTGAAAGTCTTCAGAGAAGAGACTCCACAGCCTCTCTGGATAGCCTGCTCCAGTGCTTCATCATCCTCACATATTTCCTCATGTTGAGGTGGAACTTACTGTGTTCCCGTTTGTGCCCATTGCCCCTTGTCCTGTCACTGGGCACCACTGAAAAGAGTCTGGTCCCATCTTCTTGACACCCACCCTTCAGATACATGTATGTAAACTCAGTATGTAAACATTGTTTTATATATTGAGTCACAGTTAAGTGTGTACTTGTCATTATGACATCCTCAACTATTTTGTGCTTGCTATCTAAGCAACTGCAGGAAGAGTCCTTCTCAGGTACTAGAAAGCCACAGAACTAAGACATGTTGCCAGCTCTGCAGTAGCTTATTTACTGTGGTGATCTGCCTTCATACAAGAGCTTGTAGTTCTTGACCCACACTTAGTGGTTTTATGTAGAGATCTTTTTCTTAAGCCTGTTTAAATAACAAATGTGAAAAGTTGTAAGCAGCTGTATTCTTCAATAATGCTTACTGCTGATTTTGTTTCTTAAAAAAAACCAACAAAAAACACCATCATGAAGAAATTGAAAGCAAGAATGTATTGCATATTTAGAGGAGAACAAAAAAATTGTCTTGTTTTTAAAAAAAAAAACCCACCCCAAAAAAAACAAAACAGGAAGGGCTACTGCAACAGATTAATATACAGCAGATTAATCCAAACAGCAGGGCCATATGGTTAAATAGAGTATGTTTGACAATCACTTTTATGAAGAATAATAATGAAAGTAATCTTAGTATTGTACTTTTAAAACATTTATTTGCTTGTGAGAGCAAGGAGCTATTACAAATTTGACTCCCCTTCGACATGGACAACATTGCCAGAAAACCCTTCCCTCCAAAACTTTAGATTGAAAAACTAATTAACAATATTAACTGTTCTTTTAGTTCAGGAAGTTTATCCTTATAGATAAGCATATACAAAGTATTTTATTAAGAAGGAGAAACTAAGACATAAAATTGTTCACCCTCCTACAAAGTAATTACCACAGCCTGACTTTTAAGTTCCTAGCCCATCCAGTCAGCTACAGAAGTGGTTCCATTCCCATTATAAGAAGCATCTTACTGAGTCAGACANATTGCTCTTGGCGCTTCAACTACACATCTTACCAGAAACTCTGTTTATTTTTCATCTATTAATTTCAATTCAGTATTTTTCTTAGTACTGTTTCTCTACTAGGCTGTTCAAGGCAGTCAGGAAAGATTGATGCTATTTTTATGTTCTGTGCAAAGAATTTTTACTACATACAACTTGAAGTTACAGTAGGACCTTCAAATGCCTCTGGAGCTGATGTCTTTCACTTATCCACAAAACCACAGGAAGCACTGTTGATAATACCTTTGAAAACTGTTTACAGGGTGTTAATTTAGTTAATATGTTTTAAAAGCCAAGCTTTTACACATTCTTGACCTATCTGTAATAATTATTAACAGTAATATTTTTTAAAAAGTAATTTAAAGGTGAATTTGTAAGAAAGTAATTAAAATAAATATTTCAACAGACCCAGAAGCTTTTGTTCTGAGTGTTCGAGATGAAGAAGAGAACGACTTTGTTACTGAGCAGCTTCGTTCATTCAGTGGTCTGGCGATGTGGGTCTGGCTGGGTGTGATTTATGATGACAGTGGTAAGATTTAAGGCTTCTTTTCTTAATAACTGGATTGGAGACAAAGTTTGCAGCATTCAGTGTGTGTTTCTTGCATGTTTCAATACACAACTGGAGTCAAAGGGAATGCAAACCTATAATAATGCTGTATGTGTATTTTGTCTTCTAGAAGAAAATAACTGGATATGCTTTCTGTTGGAGTAATAATTAGATCCAGTATGTTCTGTTTAGTCTAATTTGATTTCCCTGGAAAGCAGGAACATGCTAACATATTTAACATTATATATGGAACTTATTTACAGTAACTTAGGGTATCACTGCATTTTTTCTGAAGTGATTATCTGTTAATATAATGAATATACTCAAAGTTAAATAATTAATACACATAATACCAGTGTTTTAATAAATATGCAATGTTTTCCACAGATAAAGTTCTCAAGTGGTATGATGAAACTCATCTGACTTACAATAACTGGAGGCTGGGAAGACCTAACATAAAGAAGAACAGTTTTTTTGCTGGTGTAAATCTTGATGGCTTTTGGGATATTTATAATTATTCTCAAAGTTGGCATGGTCATCACTATAATGTGTTCAGTATTCTCGCCTGTAAAATTGAAAGGGGTAAGTAATAGAGAATATTAATGTCTAGTATTGGAGTGTTGGGTGAAGGTCATAATTTAAGTCTTAGTTCTGCACTCTCCTACATAAGGCTTTGGCTTTGCTCCCAGTGAAACGTGTGGCACAGCACATAGAGGCTTCTGAGGCTGTATGGTCAGTCTGTGCATCACTGCTCTAATATTCTGAGGAGGAGGAATGTGTTTGCTGTACTTCTCCAACTGCTCACAGTGTTCAGAGTAGCAAAGATAACTCACTTGATAGAAGTGGCTTGTACTGAACACTTGAATGCTTGAGCAGCATTGATATATAATACTTTCCATATGTTCCTAATAACATGAATGAAGTGCACAGAATTTGTTGTCTTCTTACTCTTTGAACTAGGACCACAACAGCACAAGCCTCCATTGCCTGAGTCTATTCCACATGGAAATAGAACGTACAGGATCCTTCAGAAAAAGTTAACATGGTATGAGGCACTGAGAGAATGCAAACAAAATAGAAGTGATTTAGCAAGTGTACACAGTGAATCACAACAGTTATTTCTAGAAGATATTGTCAAGCAGGATGGATATCCTCTGTGGATTGGGTTGTCAATTCATGATGTAAGTATATGCTTACTGTTGGTGAGGTCAGTAACAGAGCTTGTAAATAATTTTCTGCACAGGGCAAAAAATACTCTCTGATGCCTTTTTTCCCAGTTTCTTGGAATCTCCATTCTATGTAGTAAATTACCTACTTCACAAATCCTGTGTACCAAGTATATGAGATTTTAGTGTACATAGCCACGCTAAGATATTTTTCCAAATCCTTGACATTTTAAAATAATACAATCATGCCACATCATTCCTTGCAGCACAAGGAAGCACAGTTTGCAATGCTACATTTAGAGGCTCCAGATTTTATGGCCCTTTGAAGGATCAAATTCTGTTGCCACATAGAATCAAAAAAGGTTGTATGGAACCTGTTTAGTCTATTTATTTAGTGTGAATTTAGAAAATGAGGCCACCTGCACTTTTACTTAACACTCTACAATGGATAAATAGTATTACCTGACTGACAAGATATAAACCACCACTTTGCTGTGATTTAAAAGTTGTTTTTTTCTTTGATTAGGGAAGTAAAGCTAATTTTGAATGGTCAGATGGAAGCAACTTTGATTACTATCCTTGGGAATTAGAAAACTCAAATACTACTGGGAACTGTGTTCTGTTGAATACTAAAGGATCTTGGAACCGTACAAACTGTACAAGTGTTGCTGAAGGTGCCATTTGCTATAGTCTTCCAAATAGTAAGTTATATTTTAACATTTTATGTAGTTGTCTTAAGTATTCTACTTTTACATGGTATACACAGAACTAGAAGTGAAGGCTGAAATACTACATTACATCTCCTTTAAGAAGAGTTGTCTATCAGGAATGAGAAAACACTTTTTAATACTTAAGGGAGATTAATTCCATTCCAGTAGTGAAAATCTTAAAATTATCCTGGTCTATTTTTGGTCACCTGTGATATGAATATCAAACTGTATCTTTTCTGGATCAAAGTCCCTATCAAACACATATAACTAACAATAAACAAAACAAACAAACAAACAACATAAAAGCCAAGAAAAAAATATATTCCCAAGTCACTGGGACTTGTCTTGTGCCCGTTTTCAAGTAAATTAATCTACGACACCCAAAGGAATGTAAGCTAATTGAATCATGGTTGTTGATAGGAGTAGTAGTCCTCATTAATACTTAACTGTCCTGTTACAACAAAGAGACTGCCTGAATTCCTGTGGCAGAAATGATGTTAATTTCTCTCTCTTCCCAGGGAGACACCTGCAGCCAGCGCAGGCAAGCAGAGCCACAGGGTGCCCGCAGCTGAGCGGTGCCCTGCCCTGGGTGCAGTACAAGGGTCACTGCTACGCCTTCGACATGGCCTTCTACAATTTTTCAGTGTTCAGTGTGGAAGATGCTAAGAAAGTCTGCCAGAAGCTGAGTATGTGTAGACATTATCACGTTAATAATTGTAATTAGCCCACTATTTGAAAAGAAGGAGAGTCCAACAACCAAAAAAACCTTCACTTATTATACCTCAGCTTTTACCTTTCTTTCGTTTTGGAGAAGTAATATCAAGCTTCATCTTGGAACAGTTGATACAGGTTCTTAATAAAATACTGCAGTGTGCTGACAGATGGTTCTGCAAGCAAAGTGCAAATAGCCATTGATAGAGGATTTTTAGAAATTAGAAAAATTAAGGTTCACAGTTTGGGGAAATTATATTATTTGCATACTATTCATTTATTTATAATAATATTTTTTTTAATTAATTAAATTTATAATAAAATTAGGGCTTTTTGCAGCGTTTTCTTATATCCCTTTATTAGCTGCTTGCTAATAGGGAGCTATCAAATGGTTAAAAGTATATCATTTATCAATACTATTAAGGTACATATTATCACTAAAAAACCTTCATTTTATGTCAAAGTAAAGGAGTATCTCTGTTCTTTAATAAGCTATTTGGAGAATTCCATTGTGGAAGGTGATGTTAAGCAGTTTCATGCACAAAGTTTTTAATCACTTTCTTATCTTAGAAGCCAGTGACTGTCACAACTTTCTTTTACTGAATTATCAATAATGTGAAGCTGAACTCTCTGTGTAGGATGAAAGAAAAGGTGCAAGTACACCCAGTCCTGGATCTTTCTCTAAATTAAGCCTCTGGGTTATATTTGTGTATATTTGCAAAGAACGGGTACACTCTGAGACTGTCTCCAGTATACCCTCTTCTCCTCCTTCTTATTCCTTAACTACTGCAACACAGTATATAAAAACCTGAGGTACAATGAGGGATTGATTTAGAAATTAATTTGACTCAGCAGAATGCTGAATATTCCTTTAACTATATTTTTGAAAAGGGCTTACTATTTGGACAAGACTAACTCTTCTGTTGGTGGCACATCTTTTGATACCTTGCATGTATGTAGTCCACAGCTGCAGTAACTTCACTTCCATTTTATTTTGTATGACCTACTTGAATACCCAGCCACCTGAAGCCATGTTTTGTAGCACGCTGTATTTTAGGGAATGGGATGTTTATGTGTGTATTCTGCAGGTTACTTCAGGATAATTTTACAAGCCCAGATCAGCAAATTCTTCCCCTGTAGTAATTGTTCCCACAGAAAACTCAGTGTACAAGCATCATAAAAAAAAATAAATCTCTGAAGTTGCAATTCTGACTGGTTTCCTCTTCCCTTTAGGTCCTTCAGCAACCCTTCTGACTATAGGGGATGCTGAAGAAAACACGTTTGTGAGCACACACATAAAGGAAAATGATCTCATCACCAAGAATGTATGGCTTGGCCTGGCTCAGAGCTCTAAGGGTAAAAAGTAGCAACTATGTAATAAGCATGAGTGTTTAGTATAGTAAATAAAAACACATAAATACTCAAATGAGAATACAGTTTTATAGTGTTAATAGCTTACAGTAACTTGTGGGAGATTGGAATGCCTTATTTAACATTATAAGACCCTTTGGAATTCATTGTAGCTTAAGTCCCTTCCTGCTGCACACTTGCAGGAGCCACTGAAATTCATTTTCCCCAACACTGTCATTGGTGCCTAATTGTTAAGCTGCAAATGGATCAATTGCTAAAGGTTTTGAGAAGAGGTGTGGCTAAAAGTGGTATGTTTTAGTTATTTTTTTTAATATATAGGATAGATTGTCACCTGTTCCCTTTAGCAACATAAATAAATCAGTAGATTGTTAATGACATAGTGTATCCTTACAGCATGTTTTGGTGTTCTAAACTAAGCAATTTTGATTTCCTAACAGGTCAGTCCCTGAACTGGCTTGATGGCTCATCAGTTAATTATGTCAACTGGGAAAATAAAACTGCAGAAGTCAATGAAAAATGCAGTGTTATCCTGTCTACAACTGGCATGTGGTCCAAAGTTGACTGCAATCATAGTCAAAGCAGAGTGGTTTGCAAAGCTCCTTTAGGTATGAAGCATTTTTTTTTAATTGTTTACTTGTTTGTTGATTTTGATGGTGGGTTTGTTTTTTTTAATGGGGAAAGTCTGGGTTAAAATAATGAAAGTGCAATTCACAGAACTTGTCAAGTACCTCAACCTGTGCAAGAACCTGCTGCTGCTGGTTTGCCATAAAAGTTCAGTTAAGGACAAATGGTCTAGGAATTTACTTCTGCTCCTACAACCAGGGTAAGGGAGAGAACTGAAATTTCCACTTGAGAGAGCAGACAGTAGTTGCTATCACTTATTACCACAGGGTCTTTGTCATGGGCGAGTCTCTGTAAGTGGAAACAGAAAATCTTCTGCTTCTAAGAGGTGCTCAGTAAGCAGGTACTACTGCAGATTCTATTTTCAGTCTCAAGGAGTCTTCTGCACATGGCACCCTGCAGCTCTAGAAAAAGACTTGGGCCTCATGTTAACTTGCTCACACTCTGCTTTACACAGGAATCAGTTACCTGTGCCTTAAGCAAGCAAGTTCCTGAGAAGCAGTGAAGTATTTCTGACTTCGTATACATTTTCACTGAAGTGGAAGTGCAGGGACAGATTTAGCTTTGTTTCCTACTGCTAAGGAAAACCTAAATAAGATCTTTTCAATCCAAGGGAAGCATCCTTCCTTTCCATTCCAAGAGAGTCCAGGATCTTCTTAGATTTCTAAAGTATACAGACCTTGAAATGAGTGGAACATTTACTAATAGGTTTTATAGACCACCAGAGATCTCTTGCAACCTAAATATGATTAGGAAATTAACAACAGAAGATATCAACCAATGAATACTTAAATATNGAATGGGATGTTTATGTGTGTATTCTGCAGGTTACTTCAGGATAATTTTACAAGCCCAGATCAGCAAATTCTTCCCCTGTAGTAATTGTTCCCACAGAAAACTCAGTGTACAAGCATCATAAAAAAAAATAAATCTCTGAAGTTGCAATTCTGACTGGTTTCCTCTTCCCTTTAGGTCCTTCAGCAACCCTTCTGACTATAGGGGATGCTGAAGAAAACACGTTTGTGAGCACACACATAAAGGAAAATGATCTCATCACCAAGAATGTATGGCTTGGCCTGGCTCAGAGCTCTAAGGGTAAAAAGTAGCAACTATGTAATAAGCATGAGTGTTTAGTATAGTAAATAAAAACACATAAATACTCAAATGAGAATACAGTTTTATAGTGTTAATAGCTTACAGTAACTTGTGGGAGATTGGAATGCCTTATTTAACATTATAAGACCCTTTGGAATTCATTGTAGCTTAAGTCCCTTCCTGCTGCACACTTGCAGGAGCCACTGAAATTCATTTTCCCCAACACTGTCATTGGTGCCTAATTGTTAAGCTGCAAATGGATCAATTGCTAAAGGTTTTGAGAAGAGGTGTGGCTAAAAGTGGTATGTTTTAGTTATTTTTTTTAATATATAGGATAGATTGTCACCTGTTCCCTTTAGCAACATAAATAAATCAGTAGATTGTTAATGACATAGTGTATCCTTACAGCATGTTTTGGTGTTCTAAACTAAGCAATTTTGATTTCCTAACAGGTCAGTCCCTGAACTGGCTTGATGGCTCATCAGTTAATTATGTCAACTGGGAAAATAAAACTGCAGAAGTCAATGAAAAATGCAGTGTTATCCTGTCTACAACTGGCATGTGGTCCAAAGTTGACTGCAATCATAGTCAAAGCAGAGTGGTTTGCAAAGCTCCTTTAGGTATGAAGCATTTTTTTTTAATTGTTTACTTGTTTGTTGATTTTGATGGTGGGTTTGTTTTTTTTAATGGGGAAAGTCTGGGTTAAAATAATGAAAGTGCAATTCACAGAACTTGTCAAGTACCTCAACCTGTGCAAGAACCTGCTGCTGCTGGTTTGCCATAAAAGTTCAGTTAAGGACAAATGGTCTAGGAATTTACTTCTGCTCCTACAACCAGGGTAAGGGAGAGAACTGAAATTTCCACTTGAGAGAGCAGACAGTAGTTGCTATCACTTATTACCACAGGGTCTTTGTCATGGGCGAGTCTCTGTAAGTGGAAACAGAAAATCTTCTGCTTCTAAGAGGTGCTCAGTAAGCAGGTACTACTGCAGATTCTATTTTCAGTCTCAAGGAGTCTTCTGCACATGGCACCCTGCAGCTCTAGAAAAAGACTTGGGCCTCATGTTAACTTGCTCACACTCTGCTTTACACAGGAATCAGTTACCTGTGCCTTAAGCAAGCAAGTTCCTGAGAAGCAGTGAAGTATTTCTGACTTCGTATACATTTTCACTGAAGTGGAAGTGCAGGGACAGATTTAGCTTTGTTTCCTACTGCTAAGGAAAACCTAAATAAGATCTTTTCAATCCAAGGGAAGCATCCTTCCTTTCCATTCCAAGAGAGTCCAGGATCTTCTTAGATTTCTAAAGTATACAGACCTTGAAATGAGTGGAACATTTACTAATAGGTTTTATAGACCACCAGAGATCTCTTGCAACCTAAATATGATTAGGAAATTAACAACAGAAGATATCAACCAATGAATACTTAAATATTAACAAAAGATAAGCTAAGCAGATGCTGGCTTATATGGGAACAGGGTTTCCCACATGATGAAGTGAAAGCTGATAAAGCAGTTTGCCTTAACTTCCAGAGAACAGGTGGAGCATTGAGTGTTGGACCTACGTGTCCACCCCGTGACAAGAGACTCTTACCCAAACTCTTACAGAATAAGTCCCTGTGCTTTGTTCTGTTACAGGTTCAAACCACACTGGGGTGGCTGTAGCATTTGCCCTGCTAATTATCTTGGTCTTCGTTGTGGGGCTAGTCTGGTATCTCTATAAAAAGAATCGTCTTCACTGGAGCGCCTTCTCCTCAGTGCGCTATCAGCGGGGGATGAACGATGAGGAAACCGATGATATCTTCACTAAAGACAACTATTGAGAAACTGTTTCTTCTGGGCAATTTAGCTTGAGTTTCACTGTGTGAAGCCAAAAAGAATGAACTACTTGATGTTTTATTACTTCATTTTGGAAAAGTAATAAGAAGGTTATTAACAGAGGCTAAATTTTGTTCTTTTCTACAAGTGCAATTTTTATTCAAGTCCTTGGTAATGACTTACTTTTGGACTCAGCCATTTAAGATGCAATATTTCTAAAGTTTTGTGATACTTTAAAATTTACAGTAGTTTCTCTCTTTGCTGGAAAGAGATTTTAGTAGAATAATTAATGCCAACAGTACTTTATGCAACATCACATTAATGAATGCACTTAAAATGGCTACGTGTATTCTGTAACTTTGTACAATTACCCATCAATAACTTCGTGACAAGTGATATACCATTTTGATATACAATAAGGGTTTTGCTACTAGCATTGTGTTACCCTCTAGAAACAACTTTTGTGATAAGCAGTTACAAGTTTTGATAAAGCAGGGTAGAATGGAGTCACCAGACAACCAAGTATTCATTCCCCTCCAACTAGAATTTAAAATTTTCTTGTTAGAGGGAAGATCATATTGTGATTCCCCCAACAAAGAGAGTGAGAGAAGAATCTTTCTTAGCATGTAGTATGTTCATTTTTAATTAAGAATTATGAGGAATACCTTGCACTAAAGCCATGCCATCTAGGTATAAACAGAATATTTGAAGCCTGAGAATGGGGCAAGCTGGCAGTTCACTACTCTTATGCCCTGAAGGCAGCAGTGAGCCTAACAAAAATACCCATTAAGGGCTAACTGCAAACACAAGCAGAACAAGATAAAGCAAAAGCCTTAGCCTATAGAACATAACATTAATGCCTTTGCTTTTGTTCTGTGATGTAACTGCATAAATGGTTCAATTTATTTTCTCAGCTCCCTTCACAAACTTTTGAAAGCATAAATAGCTGGAAGCAGTGTCTGGACCCAAGTATGAATTAAGAAGATTAAAGAAGCTTCACATGGAGTAGTATTTACAGAGACATACCACATTCTATTGTACATCTTCAAACTACTCTATAATTAGAGTGGTTTTCTTCTTGTAGATCAAAACACAGGAAAGACCTGCTCTGTTTTGTGATCTGCTGCACCGTGACACCCAGGGACAGGACCATTGCAGTGACAGTGTTCCTTGTTCTGTAATGAGATCCTCCTGACACTTCCCTTAATGCTTAACTTCCACTAGGATTAGATGCCTAACTTGATAGGTTAAATATGTTAATTTTCCAAGAAACAATATAAAGATATATCCAAGGAAAGAGTGAGGAAGAATGTATGGTAAATTTGTGTACATAAATGCTAAAAATACTTGAGTATTTTACATAAAACTTAAACTTGATTTTTTTATGTGAATGTGTCACTGTGGCCTTTTCTATACACTCTGAAGAAAGCTATAAAGGGAGAAAGGGAAGACAGAATTTTATGTGTTAATTACTCTAATGGTTTGATCAGTTAATGTTTTGAAGAAGTCATCAGACTTTTTTAATGCACAAAGAACAGGCATATTTACTTTCATGAAGGAGGATAGGCAAGACCAGATCCCTCCCCCAGGCAGTGGTGGGATGCTGTGGTAAATAGGAACACCTTTGGTCTGACATGTTGAGGAAAGTACTACTGATTTCTCTGAAGCAACAGTGCAAAGTCATGTTCAGCTGCCTTCCCCCCCTGCAGTTTACTTACATTGACAGCACTTTTCTTTGTTCCTGTTTGCACTATTTTGATAAGCAAGTGTTTGTAATTAGTATTGAGAAATGGCAAACCTACTGTAGGTACCATTTTAAAGCCTGTCAGAGCAACAGCCTGAAGGGGCACAGTAAAGGAAATATTGTGTTAGTTTGCTGATCAAAGAAGTAATATTTTTTTGTTATTTATTCAGTTCTTTGGGCAGAGTTGTGAACAACTTTCTTCTTTCTTGAGGTAACTTGTAGAAAAAGTATGTATTATACTAGTTACTATGTAATGAAAATAGCCTTCATCCCCTCCTTAAACTTAGCCTGGTATGAGAAGTGTTTGCAGAGTAACAAAGCCTGCATCCTGTCATCTTCTGAGTTAGCTTATAACCTAAGTGCTTTGCCAAATGACTCTTAACTTAATGGACTAAAAATAAGTGTTGTTTATTGTCCTTTTCTAACAACAGCTATAAGGGTGGAAAATTATTTACAAATTTTCATGTTGTGACATTACTAGTTTTATAGATGTTTANAATTTTAAGGCCCCTTTTCTCATGTTTGTTTCATCATACCTAAGTTGTCTAATCACTGGTAATTCTTATTTGAGTAAGCACAACTGCCTTAGTGCAGGTGATTAACCCACTTTGACACAGAAAGATTATTTAGCAACATTGTTATTGAAAGAATAAAGTTAAATAAAACACTAAGCTGCTTAGACTGGTTTTATTTCCATGGAAGCAGTTATCAGAGCTAAGGCAGAGCACATGAATCACTGGGTAAAAAAGCACGTAGCACAGGGGCTGTAATAGAGGTAATTAAAATATTTGATTATTTAAAAAGAATGCCAGTAACTTTAAGGAACATGGTTATACCTATTGTATTGATACCAGCTTGTATCGAGCTGCTTCTGGGCTTCTATAGGAAGGGAATGTTCCCCTGTTTTTTCATTGTTTTTTTTGTTTGTTTTGGTTTTGTTTTTTTTAATCCAGGTTTAGTTCATTAGCACCTCATGGCCCAAATTATCTCCAAATTACTTTATAATGGCTCCCAACATATCTCATAAAATTTGTGCAAAATTACTTCCAGACATGTTTCATTTGCAATTAAAGCATGTGATACATTCATTTTAAACATCATCTGACCTCTGAATTCCAGACCTCTGAAATCTACGACCACTGGTCAAAGGGCTGTGTTATTTTTAGCTGCAGTGATGTCTTGCTGGGAGAAACATCCTGTTGTGCAAGATGATGAATGACAATCTGCTCCAAAAACATTGATCCAAACACTGAAGATGATGAGCAAGGAAATAGAATCACAAGAATTAAGTGCTTTTCCAGGTCCCAGAGCACGTTCATTAGGTGGGAAGACATCCTGAAACTCCTTGATCTCAGAGGACAGACTGTCTGCTGGACTGGTAGCTCTAGACCAAAACTGTACAGCTTCAGGTAAGTGAACAGTCTTTTGCACAATAACAGCTTGACTTGTGACTGTCTCGTTGGCCTCCCCCTTCTTAGGGGAGAGCCCCTCCTGTGGGGATAAGCTCCTCCCAGGGCCAGTGGAATAGCATCGGGTTGGGTCCTAAATTTTGCCCAGTTTCTGAAGAGTCCATGCTGTGGAAAGGTTTCTCCACATCTGCTGCTAGACCAGCCTACATTTTTATAAAAATAAACACTGTTCCTTCATCAATATTTGACATAGGCATCAACTACAAGTGCTTATGTGTGAGTACCATTTGGGCCTGGTGTATTTGTTCTATTTCTTACCATTTTTTTACTTTCAACCAAACACACCATCTGCTCATTGCTCTGGACATATGTTACACATCTAAACAGTTTTGAAAAGATGAAGTAAACTGCATGGCCTGTCAGTGATATTTTCATGTGTGGCTGCAAATAAAAAAAAAAAAGACCAAGCATTGAATCTCTTTTGTTAGAGGTCAGAATTCCAGTTTGGACTCTTTGTGCATCCACTATTGCTGTGTGTGTGAAGCATACTGGGACATGTAACACCCAGGTGCATAGAACTTAGTCAAATTAATTCCATGGTCAAGAAGTACATGAAGTTCTTATTGACCAAAATAAACAGACTGCAGTTTTAAAAGTGAAAGCTGAGCAATATTACAAGGAGAAGCTTAGAGAGCTGGGGCTCTTTAGCCTGGAGGAGACTGAGAGGGGACCCATCAATGTCTATAAATATGTTAAGGGTGAGTGGAGGGAGGATGGAGCCAGACTCTTCTCAATGTCATCCAATGACAGGACAAGAGACAATGGGAGCAATTTGGAGCACAAGAGATTTGGAGTAAACACAAGAAAAAATTTTTTTACAGTGAGGGAGACAGAGCTCTGGAATGGGCTCCCCAGGGAAGTTGTGGAGTCTCCTTCTCTGGAGACACTCAGGACCTGCCTGGATCTGTTCTGTGTGACTTGGTCTAGGTGATCCTGCTCTGGCAGGGCGGTTGGACTAGATGATCTTCTAGGTCCCTTCCAACCCCTAACATTCTGTGATTCTGTAATATTAAAGAAAAACACTTAGGAAAAACAGGAGATTAGCTACAGGAGGAAAAAAAATCAATTGTCACTCTAATGGACCTTTCCCATTTATTTCTGAGGAGTTTTAAGATGAGAGTTGACAAAGCATTAGAAGAGGTAATTTTCTGTTAGTAGCAAATTAACTTGGAAATGGCGCATTAACATAAATGTTATTATAAAACACTGTTATGTTGTGTTTGTTATGTTGGGTTTATTTCTTATGGTATTTTCACATTGAAAACTCCTCTGCACTTGATCATAATATCTGCCAGTAACTAAGTTCTTAAACATATTTGAGGGGCAGGGGAGGATACCAGATGAGGTTTTTATTGTGACTACACAGTAATGCAACACAGATTGTAAATCCTTCTGGATTTCTATTTGCCAATGCAGCAGGGACTATTATAAACAGAACAATAGTGGTTTGTTAGCTTTGCTCCTTTTCAGCATAAATAAAACCATTTACTCCAAGGTGGCTTTTAAGAAAGTGGAATTTCAGTGATACAAAATCATTATTGCAAAACGTTCTCTCTGTTAATGCTGGCCCCTTTGTGCACAAATTTTGTTAGAGTGAAGATCTTTGTTCTCTCTTGTTCTATCTTGAGACACTCCCAGATAGCAAGAGTACTCCTTCTTTCTGTAAAACTTGTTTTCAAGTGTCATTTATTACAGTTCCCCTTTAATTGCTGCTATAGAAAAGATAGTTATACAGAAATGTGGTGCTTATACCTTGCATAAACTAGCAAGGCTTGTATGAATATTCAAATTAAACTTAAAAAGTACTTGGTTGCAGTGATTTCACAAATACTCATGATTGAACGTCATCCTCATCTGTAATAGAACTGTTTTCTGTTTCACTGAAATGTCTTTATTTTCATAAAGATCATCTGAATATTCAAAGAGCATTCTGCCAAGTGAGACCACAAGCTATACATATATGTGGACAATAGGAGGGCATGTTTACCAGGGATTGTAAACTACTTGGATTGTAAACTACTTTGATGACAAGGGTTGGTGTCTTGCTATTTCCATCATACCTTGTCTCCTGTGGCTACCATTATGTTTTGTACCTGTTCTGTCTCAAAGCAGCTTTGCAGCACAGATGATCAGTCCACCCCATGATGGGCACACCACAACAGACACAAGAGCCAGCCAAGCACAACCACAAGCCTGAAAGGTGTGGGATGAGCACTGCCAACAGCCCCACAACACTGTCCAGAACAGCCCACCTGGACAGCCAGAACACCCCTTAACACCAGGATACTGCAGCCTTGGCAGGGATGGGGCTGTTTCCCTCCCCCCTGACAGCAAACATACAGCATGCCAGGTAGAGAACGTCTCTCTCAACCCTGACTCAAGCTCCAAAAACACAGAAAGAGGTTTGCTATAGGCAAGAGCCAACACTCACCTCTTCCAAGTCTGGGAGACACCCTCCACACTTCTTTTGCAACCTAGGCTTCTCCTACTACCCAGATTCAGCACTTTTACATATCATGCTAGTCTTACCTTGCAGCACCAGCTCTGCTTCTGAGCATTTATTCACAGGCTTCCTCTCCATTACTCCCCTCAGAGAAGATATCTTGCCAAGATCCAGACCTCCTAGAAGAAGAGGGAAAAAGGATCCTGGTTTAAATACTGCTGTGCCCATGGGCACACCCTGATAAGGTATAACCAGGGGCAGCTGAGTTGCCCTCAATCAGCCTCATGCTGCAACAGGAGAAAGCAGCAAGCTAGGTAAGCTACTCAGTGTTTACAGATGTTTGCTTTTACAGGAAGAACATATTTGTATTGTTAATCCTGAGTCATCAGTTTGTTCTTGGTTGCAATCCACACATGACCACTGTGTGGAATCCAGGTATAGCATACAATTGAGTCCTTGTGCTGGAGTTGTGCAGCTGTTCTGAAGAGCTATGCTTAACAAGAGGGCGGAGATGAGTGAATATTACTGGCATGTGAGTTCTCAGCAGGCACCTCTGTGTTGACAGTCACGTGGGGCAGAGGCTGTATTGTGTTGAAGCATTGGGAATCTAGTAAAAAATGTGGAAGAGAGATGGCAACTTTGTAGTCCACAGAGTTAAGAACTTGTATTTGGGGGGAAGGCGGGGCTGGAATTAATGTGTGAAGGGTTTGCTTACATGTCAAAGAAATGTGTGATTTTTGAAGTCAGTGCACAGAGTATGACACAAAGTGCAATCTACACAGGGAAAGGCTGTTTCAGAACAAGGTGTAAAGAGTTGAAGTTTACAGTCAAACTGGTTTAATAGCTAGACATGTGCTTATGATAAAACTCACCAGGGGCTGTGATTTTGGTGGTGTATAAACCATTTTATGTTTACTATGTAGGTGCTGATTATAAATTGAACCCTGTTCCAAAGCCTAACTCTAACACCCATTGGCAGGAAACTGTTCAATAGAACAGCAATGTTATGCAAACTTAACAACTAGAGAAGTACTGGGGTGGAGGCCAGGAGGGACTGCAGCTGATACCCACGGGGTGATAAACTAGAAATAGAAAGGGAGTGAGAGAACACTGTCACTTGGCCATGCCTTGGCTGGTTATTCACTGCCACCAGCCTCAGATGACTGTGTTTGTGTTGTGAGAGTCATACTGGACCTGCAGTAGTTCATCTTTAGTGTCATGATAGCGATGTACTAGATGCAGAAACTGCAGTTCGAAATTCAGTGACTGCAAACAAGGTAGACTGGCAAGCTAGCTCCTGCTTTATCCACAGGAACTGGGGTTGGCCTCTGTATTTGCCACCAAAACAAAAAAAATCAGCTTAATCCAGTGGGGCAGCCCAGCAAGTGGTAAGTGGGGGATATGTGCCAGACCTGGATGGGACTGAGAGGTGCTGTATCACACTAAGGTTTTTTGGGAGACACATGCAGCTGAGCAGCCTGTGTTTGGTTTTGACACCATCCTCCACTCAAGCAAGCAGTAGCTGCCTATGTGTAACTTAAGGCTTCCTAAGCAGAAAGGAGGCAGGCATGGCCTGCTTTTGGAAGTATACAGAAAGCAATACTAACAGCCAAGGAAAGAAAAGCAGCTGCTGAAGTAACCAGAAGCAATTCCAGCCTCAAAGAATGACCCAGGAAGACTATGCAAGATGATTAGGATGGCAAAACTAAAAATCTGAGCAGTTGGAGATCAACTTGCATAGACCCATCTCTGGGGTCCCAAGACTCTCGGAGCAGATAAGCACATGTTAATGGGGATTATGCATCACTGCTTGGTTTCTGTGCATGGATTGAGGAAACTTTTTTCTGCTAGAGGATAGTCTGTATTGTTGACAGTTCAGCTGCACTCCATCCAGATTTACCTGTGACACATGCTCTTAGTGCACACCATGCACACCTTGGTCATGATGTTGTAGGGGAGGTGCATCTGGCAGCTTCTTTGAGCTGAGTGATTACTGACTTTGGAAGTGCTGAAGAGAAGGGACAGAGCTGATCCTGCAGATTGGGCCTTCAGAAAGGAGTAATTCCTTGCTCTGATTTCAACACAGTAACCACTTCAGGACCAGATCCTTGGAACTCACATGGGACATCTCCAGCAGTGATGTGAGATACATGCTGAGTAACAGTGTGATTCAGCCCCAGAGCAAGCAGCAGAAGCCAATAAAAAAACTTCCCTGCTGTAGAGGCAAACTTCTGTAATTCCCCACAAAGGCAAAATTTTCTTCTGAAAGGGCTGTTGTCTCCTCATGCCACCAATGCCTACTGTCCCCTTACAAGCTCTGAGTGTTAAATCTCCAAGTAAACATCTTACCCCAAGTACACAATGTCTGTGAGGGAATACAGCCTGTGCAGTCCAATAATTTATTAAACGTTCATCTTGTAAAGCCAGTTACAAATTAAAAAAGACAGCAGAAGGAATTCTGTAATAGAAATGAGGAAAATTACAACAAATAGTAGTGGGAGATACATTTCTAAGTGGGTTCAAGCTGCCTGCAGCAACCCAAGAGCCAGAACACAGAGCTAGTGCAGAGTTCAGACAGGGATAATCAAGGCTACTCTGATACCTAAAGCCATCTAAGTCAGTGTACAGACTGATACAAAGTGTTGCTTCTCAGGTTGCCTCTGCATTCCTGTTCTCTCTCTCTCTCGTGACCTGGCCATCTTTTTTTTCATGAAGGAGATGGTTGTAGGATCCTTCAGTAAGTTTTTTAAGGCAAAACTCCAGTTGAACATGTGACACACAGTAGCGGCTACCCTCTGAGGCTGGTTGTGTGGCAAGTGGACAGACAGTGTTTGCACATGCTGCGGTGCAGGAGGAATAAGAGAAAAGCATGGGTTATGTACAGTGTTTCTGCTTGTATTGTCAACCTCAAAACTACAGTCTTCTGCAACACAGTGACATGGCACAATTGGATGATTAACTGGAATGTAACCTGTTGCATGCTGAATTCCATTTTTCTTGCCTATGAATTTTGTTTCAGAGTTAACAGACCTTAGCTGGCACTTCAGAAACTGAGATACCTTATGTTCAATGGGCAACAAGGCCCACATCACACAGTGCTCTTCAGTTACATAAAAAAAAATGGAAAGGAACTCTTTGCACCAGACTTTTGTCCCAAGACTACATGAGGGTCATAAAAAATGGCTTGGCAGCAGGTTTCTTGATTGCTAATACAATAAATTTATGATGTAACAGATACTGAATTTTGTTTTAAACAATGAAATCAAGTTTCTGAAGTTATGAGACTGAGGATGACTGTCATCTTTCACTCAGAAGGAAAAAAAAAACCCAAAATTCTGCTTCTTCAAATTGCAAGTAGCTACAAAAACGTCCAAGAAGCAGTTGTTTTGGCAAAACAGCATTGTTTTCAAGTTTTGTTGATCACTAGGGACCTAGAGCAGACTAAAAGGGAATTTG